>CAWUHX010000310.1:122470-171540 GCA_963922205.1 Romanomermis culicivorax | reverse complement strand
AAGCAGTGGTATCAACGCAGAGTACTAATGACAATAATAAATCTACTCCCACGCACGGGCGAGCAAAGACGAGAAAGGCGTGGTGGGAGGCGGCTAATACGTACTAGTGGTGGCCGGCGGGGCGCACAACTAGTAAAGGAAATAAAAACACACGTAAAATATACGTAACGAATAATGTGTAGAGAGAGACCAGCGCACGCGTACCGACGTGCGCTACAGTAAGATGGCCACTGGTGGTCCGCGTTGCTCTCTCCACTTGCCACCTGCGGGCCTGTGACGCGTTTTGACAAATAATGAAAAATCGGCGGAAAACACACTACAACACAAATAATGCCAGAATTATGCCAAAAGTCAGAACATTATGCCAGATTCGAACAATGCCAGATCATTACAAACAGTGCCAGATGGCATCAAAAATGCCAGTCTGACAACATTCGATGTAGCATGTCGCATTGGGAAAGCAGGAACAGTCTTTCAACAGCTTACTTATTTGGTTAACGCTACATAGCGACGAAAATTCGTCTACTAAACACCATTGTCTTCCCAACTGCAATTTATGGTTGTGAAACGTGGAAGATCAGCAAGGATCGTGAAAAGGCTTGATGTTGCCCAACAATGACAGCTGCAGGGAATCCTGCAAAGTTCATGCCGGGACGACATCACAAACGAAAAATCCAGCATAGAACTGCCACCCACCCCCTCAATGGCATTGTGACTGAATGCCAGCTACGATTTGCTGGGCATATCTTAGGAGAACAGGATTCATGACTCCCGAAACGTGTCATCCCATGGACCCTCCCGCGAGGAAGATGGAAACAAGGCCGCCCTCGAACCACATGGGGAACGAACCTTCATTGCAGATTTGTAGGCGCTTGATATATGCAGAGATCGCTGTACCAAACCAAACTCAGTGGAGGACACTAGCCACCCAATGCACCAAACGGCACAGGAAGGGGAACAAAAGTAAGTAAGTATGTAAGGGTTAACCAGCAATTCTAAACAAATCTGTTGCATAGAAAATATTACATTTCATTCTACAAGAAAAAGCTTTATTCAATATACAGTAAGTGCAGAGTAAAATTGCAAATCAAATATTAAAAAAATCACATACACAAAGCCTTTGCAGAATCGCAAGTACCATAACAAAAGGGACATGGTGAAAATTTCACCGTAAGATTGTATGGCCGCAAGATCGTCTATAGAATCGATTGAATCTTCATTTGACCAATTTCGTCCAGAGTGCCATTCGGTAGAACGTAGTTGACAAAAAATTTTATTCTCTGAAAATTGCGAAAAAAAACAAAAATAAACCGTAAAAATGAAAATAAAAAGCAAAGACGAAAAAAACTTGATCGAAAATCTTAGTTTGATCTTTTACATCGATTAATGATGGAATGACGTTCAAATTGAACAACTCTCCAATTTGAACCATTTATTCGGAATCCTTTTAGAATATTTTTTCGAATGATCCATTGTCGTATCTATAGTTTAAAAACAACCTAGAAAAATTTCATTCAAACATTATGCTAGAAATGGACTTGTTTTCACAAAAAACTTTTACAGTTTAATTATGACCCTCGATGCTTATGTGGAGTACAGTGCGGCCCGATCTCGAGAATATGTTGATACCAGTGAAATTATGATCACCGGTCATAACGCCCGTCACATTGACCAAAGAGGACGATGGTCGAAGGCCGTCGGTGAAATTCATCGCGGAATAACCATACTAAAAAATTTGCAAATTTTTCGATTTGATCTATAGCATGTTTTTTGAATGTTATTTTTCGAGAAATACGTTACATGTGCAAAAAGGTACCGTTCCAACACTGTCACCGTCCTCAACACCGCCACCGTCCCAACTCCGCCCACCGTCCCAAACTCTACAGTGTTTCCAGGAGACCCCATAAGCAAACTCTACTGATCGACACAACAAGTCACACGGGCACCCCCTCACTTTGAGGGACGAAGGACCCCTGGATGATTTCCAATGCTTATGGGGGTCTCCTGGGAAACACTGTAGCTCTTCCACCACTGATTATAAACTTGCTATCTGACTTTAAACCCATTATTTTATAAAAAGCAGATGTTTCAATTCAGAATTACACTGAATATGGTGGCACAATGCTTACTTCAACAAGAAATGAAAAAAATTGTCGGGGTTTGCAACCTGTCAATCAGGAGTATCGAGGATTATTGTATTAGAACATACTACAGAAAGTACTACCATATCTTTTTGCTCCGCTTCTGTATTATTCTACGCCTATGAGAACAGAAAGTTGAGCATTTATATTTCTAGGCATGACCACGGCCATGGCGGAAGTCGTGGCCAAAAAATTTAGTGCCACAATCGTCTTAGATGCAACAAGAAGTGTTCAAGATGAAAACAAGTGAGCCGTAAATTCAACATGATATTGTTTTTCTGCATTTCCCTCAATACCAGAATTATTTAGATAAGTTTATTTCGAGGATAATTTCACAATTGAAATTCATATATTCTTCTAATCTGATCAATTTCTCTTACTATATTGAGCAACAATCTGGACCATACTCTTCGAATATAAGTTTGAACAACGTCAAGCGCATATGACTTTGAAAAAAGCGCTTAGCATTTTTCTACAGTATTATTTTTTCATGAAGTGAAAATTTTGTATCAAATTGAGCCATCTGTTTTTGTTTTTTGTTGCATTTAACCTTTTTAATTAAATAGGCAACAGTTTCGTCATTTTTTTGGATTAATTTACAGAAATTTCTCAGCTTGCTTTTCAACATCTCATCTAAAATTTAATCTAAAATCTAAATCTAGATCTAAAAATCTCATCTAAAACATCTTGAAAGCAAGCACTTCATGCTTTTAATGATGCATCTTTTTGATATACAAAATATATTTATGCAAAGAAAAAAGCTAAAGTATAAGTCGACTTTATTTTCTTACAATTTTTAGAAAAATTAGGATCATTTGAAAGAAAAACACGCTCTATATTTGTACAGGATGTGATCAGCAACACAATGAACGTTCATTTCCACTATCAAAAAAGAACTTACATTGTTTAGGTCGTACAAGCTATTCGAAACGCAATTGAAAACAGTTGCTTCCTGAAAAAGTTGCTTCCTGAAAAACTAATGCAAATTAATGAGCTATTAATAAATTACAGTAGGACGTCGGAATAAAGTAATGGTGCAAAATTTAGAGGAAAATCGTTATCTTAGCAATGGAAAAATATCATTCAACATTTTCTGATTTTTTACATGTTTTGACAGAGAAGTTGAAATTGCGAATTCTATGCTGTTCATGGTGCTTAGCTTGTTTGAAAAATTGTCTCACCATCTGTATGATTAACTGTAATTAATTGATTAGTGGTGATCAATCCTAAAATCGTGACTGGTGAAGCGACAAATAACAAAATCGACAGAACCGAAAAATGACAAAACAACATCTTTGCTTTCTACTAAAATATATTGTGCCGCGTCAGTTGGTAAAAATGAACCAGGAATTGGAATTATGCGCTTTGTTATGAACTCTGCTTTTGATTAACATAATCTCCATTTGTTATGTACAACAGTGACTTTTGCGGTCAAATTAGCATTTTTGATGAAGAAAAACTTCGACCGATTAGAATAATATGCACACGCTAGTGATGACGGACAAACTGTGCAGCACAAGTAAAATCACCATAAATAAGCGCAAAATACAAAAATCCGCTTTCTCGGTTTACTGTAGTCATGCGGGTACGCATTTTAGTTTAAGTTATGAATATCACAAATGGGGTAAGCATGTGCATGATTATTTTTTAGTTTTGTGTGACATGAAATCTCTAGCATAGATATTGCTTCACAAACAAACAACAAGTGAAATGGATCCAGCTGTAAATTTTTAACTTGCATCAGAAATTTAGTCTTATTTTCAAATGCAACTTGTCTGAAAAGGGTTGATCGCTATATGTATGAAGTATGTTTCAGGTAAATTCTGTGATTTACTTAACTTTTACACAGGCAGACATACGATATTTATGCCTTTTTATATTAGAAAGGGGTATCATGTCTGTTGTTCTTGAAATTAGCTATTGTCGACCTCTAAAATCTAATAGGCAATATCTAATTTCAGCTGCAGTTGTATTAATGTTAACAATAGCAAGAAATTCAATTTGATTTCAGACTAATTTAGCCGAGTAAATGCTTTTTTTTGTATATAAGAGATTGAGTATCATGTCCATTGTTCTTGAATTTCAGCACAGAAAAGTGAAAAATTCATTTAATGAGTAGAAGGAATAAAATTCGCTTTAAAGAAAAAACGCTCTGGTCAGAAATTATTGGGTTGGCACGAAAGTCATGCTGATTTTCGGTTATGTGTTATCAATCAACTTTTTTTCTGAAAATCCAGTCAAATAGATTGGCTAGTTGATTGTTTGTTTCCAGGAGCTAAGATTATTGTTTTGAAAAATGGAGTCCGTTTTCAGTTTGCTCATACTGTCAGTTTTATTGATACCTAAAACAAAGCGTTATCTCTTCGACCATATATGTCATTGCATTTTTGCATGAATATGATTTAGGCATAACTGCAGCTGAGGCAACGAGAAATATATGGCATGCATATGGTGAACCTGCCGTGTCCGAATGTGCAGTTGAACAGTGGTTTGCAAAGTTCAGGACTGGCACCTGCAGTATGAAAGATGAACCTCATACTAAATGACCAGGTGAAGTATCAGAAGTATAGCAGGATCTCGATCCAAAAGCAACCACTAGGGAAATAGCAGAAGTCCTCACCATTACCCACACTACTATTGAAAATCGAATGGAGCAGATGAACAAGCTTTGCAAGCTCCAAACATGGATGTCTCGCAAGTTGAGTGATCACATATGCAACAACATGTTATCATTTCCATATCATTACTTTCACACTACAAAATCGAGCCTTTCCTTGATCGGATCATCACTGGAGATGAAAAGTGGGTTGCGTATGTTAACATCATCCCAAGGTGACAATTGGTCAGCAAAGGCTTTAAACCAGCACAAGTGCCAAGTCCTGATTGACATCCACATAAGGTAATGTTGTGTGTATGGTGGTAAAGCCAGGGCATTGTCCATTTTGAGTTGCTTCTACCTGGTTTGACCATCACAGCTAGAGTCTACAAAGACTAGCTTGATTGTGTACAAGATGCCCTGATTCAAAAGCAGCCAGGATTGGTAAACTGCGGAAGAGTACATATGCTCCATGATTATGCTTGTCCACATACCACTGCCATTGTCTGGGAAAAAATCGAGGCATTAAATTGGGAGTTTTTACCCCACCAGACATTGCACCATCAGATTAATATTTGTTCCAGTCATTGCAGAATACCCTTGTTGACATGGGATGACCAGGTCTAAACGTTCATCATCCAGAACTTTTTTGATTCAAAGGTCCAAGCCTTTTATTATACTGGCATTGCAAAGCTACCTGTGAAATGGCAAACTGTGATTGATTGTAATAGGGCATATTTTGATGATTAATCGTACTTCATGCAATTGCAATAAAATTTCGAAAATGTAGTCAAATTTTGCACATTAGTTTCTTGCCAACGGTATAATACTAAGCAGCTATTGTCAACCTCTGATATCCGACATAGGAGAAATATTTCATTGCAGCTGCTAACGAAGAAATGCAAGCCACTAGAAAATTTACTAATGGCAGAACATTTTAGCAACGACAACAGAAAGTTCCTGAGTTTGAGATGGAAGCCGAAATTTGAATCCAAATATGGATTATTCTTTTGCATTTGTCTCATGTATACATGCCCGTGGAAAGGGTTTGAGGAGTTTGACCCTCAGCAGATTCTTGCTGACCCCCAGCAGATTTGACACCCCAGCAATGATAGAGAAGATAACGAATGAAAAAGAGCAAGAGAGAACAGAAACTTGTCATAGAAATGTGAATGGTGCTGTAGTTTAACAATTTTTTTCTAAACAAAGCATACTTGATTCCGAAAAAGTAACATTAAAACTTAATAAAAGTACAGTCTAAGCAAATAATTTCACATATCTGACTAATATAAGTTGAAGTATATGCTGCGATACCCTTTTTTCATTATCAGGAACAAAAAAAAAAATTTTGCATTCCACCCCCTGTCCTGGCTTACCCCCAGCAGAATTCCTATGCTGTGCATGTATGGTCTCATAGCTAGAATTATTCAGAATCTATAAAAAAAAATCGAATTCTCCAAATTCGAGGATCCTCTGCAAATAGATTTATGCAATCCATCTTGTATCTGAATATGATATTACACTGTAATACTCTTTCTACTTCCTTCAGATCATACTTTGTCCTGTTAAAAACTATGAGAAATGTTTTTAGCTTGTGTTTGTAGATCATCTGAGCCGAAATTTCTTGCAGAACATCCTTTTGTCTTTTCGTCGTTCATAGTATTGCTCATTTGAATATTAATAGATATTCAGGTACCAGTAAATATGACTAAAAGAGTTAAATTGAATATTAAAATATGATATGCGTATGTAAAAATTATGAACTATAGCTTACAGTACTCTCAATCATACTACAGTAGGACGACTGATGATTCACTTCTATGAAACCTAATTTTATGAATGTAATCGATCATTTGAAAATTTTCAATTGGAGTTATCAAACCAGAATTATTGAAGAACCACATTCTATATTGTATCATTCTACAAAAATGTGTTGTCGTCATCATCAAGAAGTTTTATTTTACAGTTTGATTCTATTATTAAGTGATTATTTTAGCTGCGTTTCAAGTACCACCAGACAAAAAAATGAAAACGACGGACAACAAAAAATTGTGCGCGATTGGCCTAAAAATTTGACCCTTTTTTTGACAAATAGATCGAAAAAAGTCTTGTCGACCAATATGGCCAAATTGACTTTGGAGGACATGTGCCATCTACATTCGGCTTTTCTGGCCCAAGTGAAAAGTACGGAGAAGAAGATTCAAAATTTGGGTAAGATTTACATAGGGCTAGTCATGATGCACTACGAAATTTTGGCCTACTGTATCATGTGCTAAGCATACATCTAAGAAAATATCATCTCCATCATAGATGTACAAAGTGTGCTTTAATTCATGACACCTTGCGTCCTATAGAAGTTATTCCATGTCGATGCTTGCAGACGTCATTTCATATATTCAGGATATTCATGTACGGAAAATGGACGCAAAATTTTTGGCAATATGAAGAATTGATGACCAGGATAGTGTATGAAAAATATATTATGGAACTGTAACATAAGGCACAAATTGTAAGTTAATAAAAAAAAATCAATATTGCATTCTTTAGATTAAACTTTTCTGGTCGTGACGTAATTTGAAGACTTGTTTTGAAAAATATGTTATTATGGCAGAGTATTTTGTCATGAAAGTGTCATTGTTGTTGCAAAAATAAACGTTATTAAACCCTTGAATGCGAAACCTCAAAAAATGAGTATTGCAAAATGAGAAATTTATGGTTTGCTCCAAAATACGTAAAAATTTATTGGGAAAAAAACTCCATCGATCGATAAAATTTTTTCGGCGAGTGTGCCCTCCACTACCTAGTTGAAGTGTCTTTTCACCCTTGCACTCCTCAGGTTTTAGGGAATTACTATTTTTTTCGTCAATATTTGACCCGAAACATAGCTTCTGCATAAACTATCATACATGATTTTTGCTTTTTAGCATTTCCTCAGGTGATTAAAAAATATTGTCAATCTTTTTTTCGTCACATTATGTTATTGTTTGCAACAAAATTTTTAATTTTTTTGATTTTTTAAAATTTTTTCAATATTTTTTTCAAAAAACATGAGCATCCCCTTTTCTATAAGATGAATTTTTTTCAATTGATAACCTATGCACGTCATTTTGTAGATTTCAACCAGCTGATTTCTGTTTTTGAAAATATTCAAACCTCATGAAACGTTGGCCGAAATTGTGTTTCAGTTTTCGGCCAGCCTCTAGCTTCTGCATTTCAGCAGGGTCAAATAATCCATGTTGAAAACCTTCTTTCCATAGGAATGCTCTGATACATAACATGCTTTTGAGCATGCCTAAGCATAAGGCTTAACCTAAGCCTAAGCCATAGCCATAGCCTAAGGCATAGCCTAAGCCATAGCCTAAGCCATAGCGTAAGCCATAGCCTAAGCCATAGCCTATGCCTATGCCTAAGCCCAAGCCCAAGCCTAAGCCTAAGCCCTAGCCCTAGCCCAAGCCCAAGGCCAAGCCCAAGCCCAAGCCCAAGCCCAAGCCCAAGCCCAAGCCCAAGCCCAAGCCCAAGCCCATGCCCAAGCCCAAGCCCAAGCCTAAGCACAAGCCCAAGCCTAAGAATAAGCTTAAGATAAAGCTGAAGCCTAAGCCTAAGCCTAAGTCTAAGCCTAAGCCTATGCCTACGCCTAAGCCCAAGCCCAAGCCCAAGCCCAAGCCCAAGCCCAAGCCCAAGCCCAAGCAAATTGAACGGTTGTCTTTGGGAGAACGCTTCTTTTTCCGAAGGCGTGGTAGCCTGTAAAATTTTGTTGGCCGTTTTCAGAACGTTCGATAAGATGGGATATCATTTTTACGGTACAGCCAATTTGAAGGGCAAAGCGGATTCGTTGTTTTTCATTTACGATTTGTCCTCTCAACGGTAAATCAAAAGGTCTAAATAACTGTAATTCAAAATTGAAACCTTGTCAGTCATGGCAATTATGGGAGGGATATGATTAAAGGTAAACGGAATCCGCCTCTGGATGGGGATGTCAGGTATGGTCCAAACGGTAGACAGATACGGATGGCAGATGCAGAATCCGTCTTTTTCGTGACTGAACCGCAAAATCCGCTTCTCCACGCCGATGTGACGGAGTAAACGGTGAATGCAGAATCCTATTTTTGTAAGATTAAATGATCGAAATATCACCGCTCAGGAGAAACGTGACTCTGAAGCCGAATGATCATTGCATACAGAAGACCATGCTGTATATGTAGGTATGAAAAACATTTTCTAATACCTTGCTTCACACTTTTTATTCCATTTTAAAGTGTCAAAACGGAAGTCAAAATTAAGGGAAAAAGCCCTTTGGGGCCTTTTTTTAGGCCCCCATTCCATAGGATGCTGCAGAATTTTTTTCTGATTTCTGTAGTCGCTAGCGCCCAGCATATTTTACTAAAATTTCAATCAAATTTATGCACCGTTTTGGGAGCTGTAGGTGTCTACGCATTCTGAAAGTTGATACAAAATTGGGCCGGATGCAGGAAACATTGAAAACGTTCGGATTAGATGAACAAAAAGAAAAGATGTAAGTGGAGTCACTTGTAAAATTTCATCAATTAATTTGCAATGGTTGCCCAACATGATGCCTCAGAAGAGATGCAACAAAAATTTCTCCCTCCAGTTATTTGACTTGAAAAAAATCGAAGCTGCGAGTTTAATGTGACAAAATAAATATTGACTGTCTGACTCCGGCCTATGTTCTAAGCTGTCCGAAGGTGCTCTACACTTGAAAGCACCCTGCTTCTCACCACATGATGTTAGTCAGAGGAAAATAGAGCAAACGATCGGAGATTGCAGTGTTTTTCCAATAAATCATAGTACCTATCTGAATATCTACCGCCGTTTTTCTCTGAATGGATTTCAAACAATGACTCGATTTCTGAAAATTAATAAAAATTGTCGTAGTTTTCGATTTCTCATTTGAAGCACTTTGTTCAGGAACCATCAAACCTAGATCAATGAAAATTTATCAGGACTTCGAGCCACATTTTTTCTTCTCGTGTATTAGGTAAAGACGCATCATGTGCTCCCAGAACTTTATAATTGGACATTTATCCAGATTCAAAGTAATTTTTAAATGACAAAGCAGTGTATGCAAATGTCTACAGCTGCCACAACGGTGAGCGATGATGAGATATTATTTTCGCAGCTACTGTACGAATGTACGAACTACAGAATAAAAAGATCGGCATCACAGTTGAAGGTGCTCCGGAGTGCCCATAAACAAGATTTTTCTTTTTTTTGCTTCTCATTTTCGACGGTCTATTCCCAAGTAGTAAGCGATTCCCAACTGAGCGATTCCCAACTGAGCGATTCCCAAGCGAGCGCATTCCCAAGCGGGCGAATCCCCAAGCGATCGAATTCCCAATTGAGCGATTCCCATGTGAGCGATTCCCAGGTGAGCGAATTCCCAATTGAGCGAATTCTCATTTGAGCGATTCTCATGTGAGCGATTCCCAATGGAGCGAATTCCCAATTGGCCGATTCCAAACGAGCGATCGAGAATGTCATTAACACTTTCTTCATATTTTCCTTCTTTACTTAACATTTTTCTTTGTATGTATTTATTTTCTCTTTCGTTTTCTGGGTGTATTGTTAATGTTTTCGTTCATGTATGTTTTAACGTTTTCATCTTTTTTCTCTGCTTTTTTTCCTTTTCGTTTTGCTTGTCATCTACTTTTTTCTTTTTTGCTCATGAAACAACACATTAGAAGTTGTCATTTTGAATAACCGTAGTCTCCTGTATAATTCTTGTACAGTTCGACATACTTGAGTCTTTAATCGTTGTAAGTGTGAAAATCTCCATATAAAACATAAACAAAAAAAACAAACAAAACATCAAGAGAAAGGAAACGTCAATAAAATTGAAGACATTAAGAATAAGTGAAAGTGGGTGGAAAAGCATTAAAAAAGGAAGAAACATGAAAATAGTGACAAGAAAGAGGAAGCAACATAGAGAAAGCAGCAAGAAAGAAAGAAAAAAATGTGAAAAAAGAACAAAGAAGAAAAAATCAGGAGAGATTGAAAGCAAAAAACTAAGACGAAAAGTAACGAAGAAAAAATCACAAAGGATAAAGTTATGTAGAAAATAGAGCATGCCGAATTGTGTAAGAACCATACATGAGACTATGATTATTGAAAATGAGAACTTGTAATTTGTTGTTCATGAGCCAAAAAAAGTAGGTGAAAAAAACAAAATAAAAGAAAGCAGAGACAAAAGATGAAAACGTAAAAATGTAAATAAACGAAAACATTAACAATACACACAAAAAACGAAGAAAAAAGAAATATACATACAAAGAAACATATGAGGTAAAGAATGAAAATATGAAGAAATTGTTACTATATTCTCGATCACTAGTTTGGAATCGCCAGGCTTATTTGGGAAGTCGCTCAATTGGAGGTCGCCCACATGGGAATCGCTCAATTAGGAATTCGCTCATTTTTGAATTCGCTCAATTGGGAATCGCTCACATGAGAATCGCTCAATTAGGAATTCGCTCACTTGGAAATTCGCTCCATTGAGAATCGCTCACATGAGAATCACTCAATTAGAAATTCGCTCACTTGGGAATTCGCTCACTTGGGAATTTCTCACTTGGGAATTACTCACTTGGGAATCACCATTTTCGACAGTTTAAACTTTTCTGAAGAGTGAAAAATCTTTGTTTTTGAGACAATTAGTACATCAAATTATAGTCTGTTAGTTATTTGATAATTATATAGTACAGGTAATGAACGTATCACATGTGGTAGACAAGGACCACCTGGAGAATGCTGTGACTTCTGAGTGATTTCCTATGAGTCCAATGAGTATGGCTTCTTTAGAGAGTTGTACAGCTCTCCACATTGTACAAAAATTTTGATTAAAAAAATTTTGATTAAAATTTTACCAATACAATAAGAATGCATTAGCTATAAAATAAGGAAATAAAATTCTGCAGCATCCGATGGGAAGGTGCTCGGGCATGCTCATAGACAAAGTTTTTACAATTTTGGCAGCTCATTTTCGTCACTTTAAACGCTTTTAAAAAGTGCAAGATGCAATCATTTACTGAAAGCCCGTCCTCTCCTGTATGAAATGAGTATTTATTCATCGAATAAAATCCCTCCAATCCCGAAATATTTATTGGCTAGCAAGATCGCCGAAAAAAGTCACAAAATCATCTACGTTCAGACTTTGGCATACTGTTCCCACGTGAATTGTCATTTTTAACCAAAACCAATGATACTATGAAACTCGGTGCACGAAACTACCCAAAATATATATTTTTGAGATATGATTAATTTTCAACTTATCATAGAGAGGGTAGAACCTTACAGAAATCGTGTCTTAAATTCATCAATTTCTTGTTTCAGTATGGGCAAAATTCTGCCAAAATCAAGAGCTTTGGTTTTGTAATCGGAAAAAAGCAAAAAATCAAAATCAATCATGGCATTGACCAGTTCGAAAAACGATTAAAATTAGTGGTGGAACAGAAAGGTAGATACATTGAAATGGCTTTCTTGCAGTTTTCACCTGTTATATGATTCTTGTGGTTGGATCTATTTTACTTTTTCTGTTATAAAACATGTTGATCTCAGTCAATTCTCTTCTTACTAAGCAAAAAAACGAATGTTTAGTATTTTTGATTCTCGTTGGTCAATATTTCAGTAACCTGGCTTAAACTTTGCAGTTTTTATGCCAGATGTTTTATCTATCCACTGCAGCAATAAAAATTTTTTATTATCAAACATTTTTTTATTAATTTAACATTCTTCTATTGATAAGGTATTTAGTCTACGTATTATTCTCGAATATATAAATTTCACTGTCCGCTTAATCTGCACATTTGGCGCTAAAATTATTAGTGTGCCTATTGTATACATGTAATCGGGGGAAGTGCGGCTGAACCCCCTCCAGAAATCGTTGACCATATTACTAGCCGTTGGGCGATCCCCACCTCAAGATTCTCCAATCCTATAGCTGGCCATATGGTAGTCATAGGGGCCCCCATACTTTCGGTCGGAAAAGTACTGAAAAATGTTTATTTCTTGTTGAAAAATGTCAATTTTCAGACAAAAAACGGTCAAAAACATGGAAAAAATTTATTTTTACATGTTTTAGACAAAAATTACGTTTTTAACCGTTTTCAGAATTTTCTGATGAAAAAATTGGGTTTTTTCCTTCAGGCAACCATGCCCCAAAATTTCGGGGAATCAGCGAATCCCGACCCCAAAAAAGTCGTCCGATCCCCCACAGACCTCGGGGCACAGTTGCATGTATGATAGTATTGATAATAGTTGTTGTACCACACATAAAAACCAATAACCAATTTATGTAGCAATTTAATTTTCCATCAATATCCAGATTTTGTATTCCACAGTTGTGAAATTTGCTGTCACGGCGCAGTTGATTTTGTCGCTGATTTGTTTGACAAGTGCTCTACTGAACAGGAACTCTGCTTTTTTGATTTCCTTAAAAAGTTATTTCGAAGATCTATTTCGGTTTCTGATACAATGTGGTTTCACACTGTTTCTATGAAAATGCAATTTCTTTCTTCAAAAAGTACGAGACTACTGAATTTCGATACAATATTGGTCACGTTACGCTTTTTTCTGTATTTTATAATTTTGTAACGTTAGGCAACCTAGTGGATTATATCAATACTGCATGATCAGCCTGAACCGAGATGATCGTCTACGATTGGTCGACTGCCCGATCACCATAATAAACGCTGTTCGTGATTCTATCAACGCCCATTCTAAACTGAATGCTGAAACAAATCTTCGAATTGTCCACGAATTTAAGGTATACATAGTACATATTTTCACAAAGACTGAGAAGTTTCGATTTAACAATATTGCTTTTCAAGATGGCACTTGAAATTTAATTTATTCACTTGACTATAAAAAACAATTGTGCCCAAACATTGATAGTATAGGTGCATAATTTTAATTCATATCTGCATTTAGAGCAATTTTTGAAATCCACCCTAGATTCGAAATTCACCCTGGACTAGCCTACGGTAATCAAGTGTTTTCAATATTGTTATCCAAGCCATGATTGTGAAATCCGAATTTCAATTGAATTCTTGATACAGCAGATGAAGCCAGTGATTGAGGAATACTTGGTATTTGTGGATATGATAAATTTCAATTACAAAATCTTAGCATACGAGTTGTAACCCGGTAGGTTCAATCGCTAAATTAGATAGTGTTTTCGATAAGTATGAACAGGCCCGTACCCAGGAATTTTTTCATGGGGGAAATCCAAAAAATTTAAACATAGACGAAGCTCGTTGCTTTAGAATATAAAAATTTCCGAATTAGTATATTCTGAAATGCAGGAAAATGAATCATTTTAACAGACATTGCTGAATAGAAGCTCTAAATTTACGGTCTAGAATGATGTCTTCAATCTTCATCGTTTATAAATGATAAGGTTCACGTTGAAAACGTTTGAAATGCTCCAAGTCAGCGAGAGAAAAAATTCAGAGAATTGATCAAAAATCTCAATTTTCAGCTAAAGTCTGACTCTTGACGAATAAAAAAGATAAGATAATCCAATTGATAGAAACTGTTGAAGGCTAATTAGTAAGTGGGAGCAGATATGCTAACGGCTGCGCCTGATAGAATACAATCACTATTATAATTCATAATTTGTGAAAATTATGAGATTTTGGCCTTCTAAAGTTAACTGAAAGGCATCTTTTCGGTTGAAGTTGCATTATGACACAGGCTAAAAATTATTTGTTCCATTTCATCTCAGAAGAGAATTCCCTCTAGTTACGGGCCTGAGTATGAATCCACGGTTTGGAAATAACCTGAAAGAAATACTACGATAACTCAATCTTCATATTCTTGCTGACGTCAGTTCTGTGTAACTGAAAAAATCAACTCCTGTATTTTCAAACTGAAAGGCTATCCATGGATGGCTAACGGCTCCGAAGCCATAGCCGCCCGCTTCCTTGTGACGACGACAACATGATGCCTCAGAAGAGATGCAACAAAAATTTCTCCCTTCAGTAATTTGACCGGAAAAAAATTGAACCTGACGAGCTTAATGTTACAAAATAAATGTCGGCTGTCTGACTCCATCCGTGTTATAAGCTGTGCGAAAGTGCTCTGCAGTTGAATGCATTTTGTTCCACATTACGTGAAGTTAGCCAGACGAAAACATAGCAAATGATACTAGATTGAAGTGCCTTTCCAACAAATCAAAGAGTTGTAGAATATCTCTTGCCGTTTTTCTGTGAATGGATTTCAAACAATCACTCAATTTTTGAAATTTAATGAAAATTTTCGAAGTTTTCGATTTTTCATATAAGCACTCGTTTAGACATCATCAAACCTAGGTCAATGAAAATTTAGAAGGACTTCAAGCCACATTTTTTCTCATAATATGTTGGATGAGGAAGCATCCTGTGTTCCCAGAACTTCATTGATGGGACATTTATTCAGATTCAAAAACGCATTTGAATGAGAGTGCAGTGTATGCCAACGTCTACAGCTGCTAAAACTTTCGCAGCTACTGTAGGAACGTATGAACAAAGGAATAAAAAGATAAAATTCCTCGGCATCATAGTTGAAGGTGCGCCAGAGTGGCCATGAACGAATTTTGCTTCTCATTTTCGACAGTTTAAACTTTTTCGCAGAGTATAAAATGTTCGTTTGTGAAACACATAGTACATCAGCATATTGTCTGATGCTTTTTTATAATTCTGTACTACAGATAAAAGTCTCACATGTGCCAGACAAGAGCCACCAAGAAAATGCAGTGACATCTGAGGCATTTCGGTGAGTATGTCTTCTTCAGTGCTGTGCAGTCTCCATTTTTGATGAAAAATTTACCAATACAGTAGGAATGCATTAGGTACACAATAAGCAAATTAAATTCTGCGGCATACGGAAATTTTTCCAATTTTGACGGCTCATTTTTTAAAGTTTAAACTCGCTCAAAAGCTGTAGTGTACTATACTTTACAAAAATTCTTAAACGAAGAGAAAGCCTATTCTCTGTCGTGTAAGGTGCGTAAACAGCATAAACATAATTCAGAACAAAAGAAAAAAACAAATGAAAAAAACGCAAAAATGAACAACAAAAAATTGTTGGAAAATTTTGGCACAGGAAAGCGAAAAAAGACGACTGTCGAAATAACCTTACTTTGGAAAAAAAGAAAAAAGTTATGAGATAAAAAAGGAGGCAAAAATGAATAAATAAAAAACCAAAAAATACAGTTGAAAAAAAATCCAAGGTTTTTACAATTTTTTACCAAAAAAGGAAACAAGAGAAATGAATTGAAAAAGAACACAAAAATAAATGAATAAAAACCACATTACAGAAAAAAGATAAAAATCAACCTTGTTTGAAACAAAAAATAAAAAATGGAATAAAACACGCAAAAATCTAGTTTTAAAAAAAGTCGAAATCATTACACAAAACGAAAAAAGACTTCTTGCATCAGTTCAAAAATAGGGAAAAACGACGCGGAAAATAACGCAAAAATAAGTTAATAAAAGTATATAGCTGCAAAAATAAAAATAGGAACTTTCACACATAATGTTCAAAATAACATTGTTTTAGAAAAATGAGGAAAGAACTGAAAAATAATGCAAAATTAAATAAACCAAAACCATAACATTATAATTAAAAAATAAAAATGGAAATTTTGACCAGAAAATGCGAAACTGATGTAAAAAGATATGTAAATATTGTAAATTTTTTTTTGGAAAACAACTTATCACGATACGAGAACACATCAATAAAACAATATAATAACCACGAGATTATATGTGAGAAAATTTTTTCTTCATCAACTTTACATATATTATATAACACAGAAACTTTTGAAATAGGATATTCGCCAAATTTTGTTCCTGAAGCGTCTTTAAAACAGAAACATATGATTCTAAATACAAATTTAAATTATACACTGAACTTGCTTGGAAAAAAAACATAACTCTAAATAGAGGAAATAAACTTACCAAAAGATGTATAAAAAGAAACACCAAAAACGATTTGCAAGGAAATTGGCAAAAAAGTTCATCCTGAAAGTAGTAAATGGATGTTCATAACCGATTAAATAATGAGAAAAAAGAAGAGAAATTATTATAAACACATTCAATATTTGGAGCAAGTGGCCTGCATAATTAGTATTATCACCTGCTTTTCTTACAAATTTTATTTTTCAGAAAAAACGATTCAAAAGTTTTGTTTTCTAAAATTTCAGATTGCCTCATAATCAATACTTGAAAATTTTTCCTTAAAATTTCCCGTGGATCTTTCAATTCATTTTTCTTTTTGTAAAACATTCTTACTGCCAAATACTTTTTTGAGAAATACAAATGATTAGATTTAACACCACAATTTTCTCATGACTTGCATACCTAGGCTTTAGACCAAAAATGAAATTCTCAATATTCATATTTAAATCCTTGTCTATGCCCTTCAAGGCTATAGCGATTTTGATCCAAAAATCTGTTATCCTAGGACAGAGGGCAAAAACATGATAAACATCTTCTCTTTCAGATCTACCTCCATGTAAACAAAACTTACAACTTGCATCGTAGTTTGGATCCATGTGATTTATTTTTGATCTGGTCAAGAGAAACCTGTGAATAATTGAAAATCTAATGTTTCTCCCATATCCATCTAAAAATTTAACTGGACTATAAGTTAATAACTCTAGAATAGTTTTCCTAGGTAACCCAATTTTATCTTCCCAATATTCAGTGATTTTTGGTTGGCACTTTTGTACAATTTTGTCTAGGATTATAAGATAAAATACTTTTGTAGAAACATGATCCAAATGAAGAGATCTCCCTCCAACTTCAACTACATTATTATTTAGGAACTGGAACTGGAACTGGAACTTATTATTTATGACTGCAGTTATGATCCTCTTATATAACTCAGGGACTTGCATTCTTGCCAGCTGTCTTTTTGACTTATTTTTTACTTTATCTAGAGAGAAAAAATTAATATCAAGATTCCTTTTTTCCATCTTTATCAGAAGCATCAAATTCATCACTTCAATTTTTGCAATGACATCGACCATACCTTTACCTCCTGCATTCGGGGGTAATTTTAGCTTCTCAGTTGCTACCAGATTCCTATTAGATCTATTTGACCAAATAAACTTTGTAGCAAATTTTTCAATGTATTTAACAAAATCCGGCTTTATATCACAAAACAAGGCTGAATACCATAGTTTAGACAAAAAATATGTATCAATAATTTTAGCTCTAGCATAATATGAAATTTTACTTGACGCTAGGTTTCCTCTAAATTTACTGATTTCTTCTTTCAAAGCTTTAACATTTTCATCTTGTTCAGCTCCCTGCTTATTGAAGTGGATTCCATAGATTTTCATCTTTTCAACAAGGAAGTCTTTATATTCATGTGTCAATTTTATCCTGATTTATGTTTACTTTGAAATTTTCCTATTTATTAATTAAGGATTTGCCTGAAGTGTCCGTAAGATCTTCAAAATTTTTCTCGAAAGAATTTCTAACTTCTTTTATGATCTCATTTTCTTTTGTACTAAGATAACTACTATTCATTTTCCAAAAAAGGCCCAAATGTAACTAGCAAAAAATTTAATTTGATAGTTACCATAAAGATCTTGTGATCACTTATTCCTAAATCAAATACTCTGTAGTTCTTGAAAGGGTCAGACAAAAATCTTGTTGTGTAAATTCTATCAATTTTTGAAGCAGACTTATGAGCATTGGAAATATGTGTAAAAATTTTCAGTTATCATACAATCCCAGCATGGTTTAGTCGAAAAATATCATACAATCCCAGCCAGGGCCGTGCACAAGGGGGGGCCGCCCCCCCATTGAGGCAGTAACTCTAAACTGAAAAGATGCATTTTGGTGGACTTTAAAAGGTCAAAATCTCAAAATTTTCCGGTGCTTCGTGCCGGTCATGTGTATAATTATAACTATATTCTATCAGGCGCGGCCATTAGCATATCTACTTCGACTTACTAATTAATGCTCAACAGTTTCTATCAATCAAGTTAGCTCGTTTCATTTTCTAATTGTTTACAGTCAATTATGTCGCCGAAAATAGAGTTTTTCATCAAGTCTCTCAATTTTTTCTCTCAATGATTGGAATTTTTTAAACGTTTGCAATCTGAACTTTTGCGTTTATTGAAGGTGGAAATTGAAGACATTACTCTAGAACGTGATTTCACAACATTTGTTCACGAATTATCTGTTGGAGAGATTTATTTTCCAGCGTTTTAGAATACAAAAACCCGAAAATGGCAAATTACGCTTCATCAGTCTGATTTTAATTTATTTCCCAACGTAATGAAGGTTCATTTTCCAGCGTTTTAGAAAGTGAAAATCAAAAAATTTTTCCGGGGCTCCGCGCTGGACCATGCTATAGAACACCAATATATTCTTCATTAGCTCATTTTGACTAACATAACCAGAATTTTCTCAATTTTTTTCTCATTTTTGCAGCTTTCGGACTACAAATACAACAAAATGCTTGGGTATGTTCCTAAAATGCATAAAAAAGCATCCGTAGCTACATTATAAGCGTCTTTAAAAATGTGGAAAATTTTTGGAAAATGAGGAAAAAAATTTTGGGTCCGGTTCTCATGTGGAAAAAATCTTTGAGGAAAAAAACGGTGATGCACACAGTATATCCACCTAAGATCAACATTTTCTGAGGCTATTCAGTGAAAAAATCTAGTCCGCCCCCCATGAAAAAATCCTGCGCACGGCCCTGATCCCAGCTTACTTTTCGCAGCCTCTAACTCTTCTTTTCTTTTTTCTTCTTCTTTGAATCTGAATGAATCTCTGTCAAGAAGACCACACTCTGTAAAATTGAAGTCACCTAGGATGATTGCCTTATTGTGATGCCTGAAGGAATCATTCATTTTTTTTTGTAAAGACTGTCATAAAAATTCGCTCTATCAGCTTCTTTGGCAGGAGCATAGATTACCACAATATAAAACTTTTTCTTTTCCAGTTCTGCAAGATATGCTAGTACCCTGCCTTTCATTTCAAAATTTTTTCTCTTCAATTTTAGTCTACAAGTATGGTTAACTAACAAAGCTATACCAGTACAGTTTGTGTCAGCAGAAGAAATTTTATAAGCAAAATATTTCTCAAAAGTACACTTAAAAAGGAATAAATCTTTTTTAGTTTTAGAATGTGTTTCCTGTAAAGTTAGAATATCTATATCTTTTGTTTGCTCATAAATTTTGCTCAGTTTCAAATCATTCCTCAATAACCCTGCACAGTTCAGAGTTGCTACTATCAATGCAGGGTTAGAAAATTCTGACCAGAATGCTTAGATTGTAGGCCGCTTACTATCATTTACATCAGGTGACAAAACTTCTGGGCCCCTTTTAACTTGCCCATTCAAAAAACGAGTTGACAGCTCTGCTTCTTTTTGAAAATCAACATTCGATTGCATCTCGTCCCGTAACTTCATCAAAATTTTGCCAAAATTTTTTGCTCCCCAATTATTGCCATTGTTAATACAAGGATCCTCCATTCATATACTGATACCCCAATATGGATCAAATGGGTTTGTTTGACTAATTCCTAATCAAGCATATTAAATAACGTGTGATATAAATGCTTCGACTGGCAATATTTATACCAATTTGCCTCGTACAATGTCCTAGAAGTGAATTCGGCCCAAGGTGTTGTCCGGTTGCTCCAATCCAATTGTTCACCAAGTCACTTCACTATGGCTGTGTTATCACAATTTATAATTTGATTTTCTTCCTCTGGAAGATTCATTGTGCTGGCCTTTTGGGCAAATAAATAATGTTTGGTACTCTTATAAGTTTGACCATGGATGGTAAATTTACATGGGAAATGGTTTGACAAAATACATTTGTAAGTATAAAATGGTATATAGTTCCATTTTTTTGACATTAATGTGAAATGAAATAGATCGGGGTAATTATTCATCGACGTGTTTTGTTTTTCTACAACATTGATTTTTGAAATTGATAAATCCGAGTTTACACTTGCTACTGATGAACACTCTGAAGGTGTTGGATTATGTACTTGTGTTGTCGCAGTAACAGATGCGTAGGATTTGATGTTTGTCAGTGGTTTAAGACGATTTTCATAAGTAATGCTGCAATCTTTCCACATATGGCTGGGCTGCTTACATTTTCAGCAATAAGTCTCCATGCCATAAAACCAGAATTTAATAGGTTTAATCATCGGTTGAACATGAAACCAAACAACACTGGGGATTTTAATTTCCAGTGTAATCTCGATTTTAATAGCTCGAACATTGGAATGGATCAATTTGCAATCTTTGATTGGCAAAAATTTTGTATTATTATCATCGGCAATTTTAAGGCGAGGGAATTTAATCATTAGTAAATTTTCTACTTCAGAATGTTTAACATATTCTGGTATAGTATTATAAATGTCCTAAATTTAGAATTTTCGTAATTGGAGGCGGACGTGGCTTGATAACTTCCACTTTCAAGTTGAATATATTATATTTCATCATAACGGCTTGATCTCGCTTCTCCCTTGTCTCGAAATGTAGTTTTAATGTGTTGTTATTTAACATTGATATATTACTAGGCAAAATATTGTCAGCATTTTTCATTTTGAGTTTGACGCAAATATTAATTAATGTCTTTTTCTTAAAAATTTCATTATTCAAGGATATAAAACCAATTTTACCACTTTCGAACTTGTAGATCTCTTGTGGGGTTGGCGTATTATTATCCATCAGACCTATTTTGTCTGAACACATTGGGGCTTGTTCCCCATCCTCTTTGTCGCTGTTGTCAGCCATTCAATATAACAAAGGTTCGATTCAATAATAATTTTTCAAATTGATGTAATTCAAAGTTGATGCCACAAGTAGCTGTTGATCCTCATGGCAAATAAATAACTTGATCAGCAAACAAATTAAAATTGGCGTAGTTCCAAGTTGATGCCACCAGTAGCTGTTGATCCTCGAGGCAAATAAGTAACTTGATCAGCAAATAAATTAACGTTTTTCCGATCTTAATATTTTAGGGTAAAAACCTATGTAAATAATGATGTAAAAAAAGAGAAAAGAAGAAAAATTGAAATGGAAAAGGGGGCAAAATTCAATAAATAAAAACCAGTATATTTTAGTTAAGAAATAAAAATCGAGACATACAAGAGTGAAAAATGGTGAATTTTGCTTTAAAACAAAAAAGAGAAAATGAAGTGAAAAAACGCAAAAATAAATACATATAAAAGTAAAAATGGAAATTTTGACATTAAGCAGAAGATTTCGGAATAACATCGATTTGGAACAAGAAAAGAGATGTAAAAAAGGTAACAAAAATAAATAAAAAATTGGAGAATAAAACAGTGAATCTCACAAAAAATGAAGTGGGAGAGAAGGCGAAAATTGAAAAATAAAAATTGCGCTCTGATAAAAAACGAATTGATAAAAATAAGAGCTATATAATTACGAGATTAAAATTGAAAATTCTACTTAGAAAAGCGACAAATGGTAAATCCTACCATTGAACAAAAAATGAAGGGAAAAATGCAAAAATTTAAAAGTAAAGGCCTATCAACTTTATTGTTAAGAAATGAGTATTTGAAATTGTGACATATGAAAGCGAAAAATGATAGATTATATAATAAACAATGTTCAGAATGGAAAAGATAAAGGGAGAATATTGATGTAAAAAATGAAAGAAAAAATAGCACAGCACAACATTATAATTGAAAGATAAAAATCGAAAGTAATAACCATGCTTCAGAACATCATAAAGAAGAAAGGAGCAGCCAGGGCCTTGCTACCAAATTTTCAGCACTTGCCCCTCTGGGCAGAGCTGATATATTACCTCTCGGTATCCTTCTATTTGGCATTCTAAATCCTGCTAACTTTCTGTAGAAACCTGGTGGATATTCTCCCCCCCCCATGCCTGACTATGAAGTATCCTTATGAGGAGTTAAAAGTTGCCACTTGTTGTGCAGGTGTTTCCTTGGGACTACAGAAAGACGGTTGTTCGGGAACTAGTTAGAACTTCTCCATGACTAGGCCTTGGATATAGTGCAACAGTTCTCACCCAGACTTGACAACAACACCAAACGGGCCCTCACAGAGAAGACCTCGCAGACTCCCAGAGGAAAATGGATACCCATCTGTCCTCTATGTGACGTCTGCATCAGACGATGCCTTGGCTTAGAGCCCTTCATGTACCTACAGTATACTGACGCAATTTAAGAATATTTTTAACAAACAAATAATGCTCAAGATGGACGGACCACTAAAATGTTTATGCGAAGTAAATGACAGACACTGGGATAAAATTTATTCATGGATGCCGGCATAAACAACCAAAATATAAAATCAAGAACAAGAATGATTTCATGATCAGTTTTCTTCTTTCTTTGGTGCTCGATTGCTATGCAAATTTGTCTGCGCCACTTGTCCATTGTTGATCTGCATGTCAACTTCCTGATCGAGAAATGGGCAGCAACAGGGCACTCAATAAGTTAAAAATGTTATGCAAGAAGCTAATTTATGCAATGCCGCCACTTGCGTTTCGGCAAATCTATCTTGGAATTGAATCGTTGACTCGATCAATTCCATGTCCATGGCTACTCACCCAGTATCAATCTATCAGGGCAAGTGAAATCAATTTCTTCAACGATTTCATCATGTTGTGGGTCTTTTTGCTTGGTTTACAACAAAACATGAAAATTCCTGATTGAACTTTTTTAATAACAAATCTTTACATGCTTGGTGATGTTTGTTGTCCTTGAGGGTTTAGAGATGCTAAAAACTTGGAAACTGCAGCACACAACTCGGGCGCAGTATCATTGAGACCAGACCACCCCATAGGGAGGGGTATGAGGGGGGTATTACCCCTACCTAAGGACCTAAAAATTCATCACTGGGTGCCTAATTTTGAGGCAAAATGAAGTTTTTAGTGAACATTTAGCTAGACTACCCCCGCAAATTTTCAAATTTACCCCTACCTGAAAAATCTGACCTTGGAAACCTCTGATTGAGACCATACATGTAATGGAGCTCCGAGGTCTGGGGGGGGGGGGGGGTTGGGCGACTTTTTTGGGGTCAGGGGTCAGTAATTCGCAAAATTTGGGCGGGGTTCTCTCAAGGAAAAAAATCGATTTTTTCACGAAAAAAGTCCGAAAAATAGTTCAAAAAATTGTAATTTTAGTCTAAAAACACCGAAAATGTATTCATAGCCCGAAGCGCCAGGAAAATTCACATTTTATCCGATTTTCGTTCAAAAATTCACATTTTTAATCAAAAAATTGACATTTTTCCGACCAAAAGTATGGGGGTCCCTACGGCTACCATGTGGCTAGTCATTGGATCGGAAAATCCTGGGGTGCGGTCGCCCAATGGCTAGCCATATTGTCGACGATTTCTGCGGAGGGAGGGTTCCCATAGCACTCCCCCCCCCCCCCAATTACATGTATGAAGAGACAATTGTTGACTTTTTTCTGAGACAAAAAAGTGTTTTTTTTCCAGTTCACATTTTTGAAATTGGAAAACTGAGTAGTTTCAACAGGAAGTCAAAACTCATTAGATTTATTCTGCATTTTTAAATGAAGATTCTGAGAAGACCTTGAGTATGATAAGTCGAAGATTAATCATACCTGAGAATCTGTTATATGTTGAAGTTTCACATGCAGAGTATTGTTTATTCTGGATGAATTTCAAAATTGAGGTAGCCACAATATCCTAAAATGGCATCACCCTGCTTTGAAAGAGTGGTATAAGGGAAACATTTTCTGATGTCATATGTTACACTTTTTTAAAGTATCAAAAACGAGATAGAAAGTCGAAAATCTTTTGTAACGGTTCCTGAACAATCATGTCGACCTTCCAATCATGAAATGGGCAGCAACAGGGTGTCCAACACAAAAATTAATTTTTCTCCGAAGAAAATTAAAAATGACCAATTTTTTAGAAAAAAATTTTGGATGTTATTTTTGAGAAAATCGTCATTTTCGAATGAAAATGGTCAAAGATGTCAACTGTTCAGTATATCCAAAATAAGTGAAATAAATAAAAGAAATAAACAAGTTATAAGCGAGCGCGGGTATGTAGTTGTTCAACAAAAAAAAGCATCCAACTTACTTTGTGCACGAGCAACCAGGTAAAATGATGGGACATAGAAAATTTGCTGGCCATGGCCACTCTTCTATGCAAATATGTTTTCGCAGTCTTGCAGAAAAAATAAGGGTAAAATGCGATGTTTCTTCGCCAATAGTCTATAAAGGAAACAAACTGCACACCAGAAACTTATCGAAATTGGTGATTCCTCCCTTTTTGTTGCCCATCTATATTTTCGAAACTTCAGAAACAACCGGAAAAAACTGCACCTACAATTTACAGCGCCAAAAATCGGAAATACTCCACCATATACATTGCCAATATTTCAGGTGAAAACTTTGTGCATGGTTTTGGAACCTTCAACCGACGTTTATCATTTCTCTAGTTATATCCATCACAGAAAATCACATTTTTTTCATTTGTTCTGATCAAAAAATAAATTGCATTCATTCGTAAAAAAATTGATGGACAAAAAAATTTATTCCTAAAAATCAAGATGACATCTTGAAATAAATCAAGATGTCATTTTGAGAATAGTCAAGAGTACAAACCCGTTTTTATACGGCGACTTCTGTGTAGAAACAATTTATTATGAAAAATACGATTTTTATGTACGTATGAAGATATTATATAGAATACAAACTTTCTTTCGATTTATGCTCCAAATCAACATTCATTGTCTTCTTTGAGTCGGCTATACTTGCGCTAAAAATTAACAGAATATAGATGATTGAAAATATTGTCAGAATCATAACGAAAAATTCCAGCAAGTCCGCATCAGTTTTTTTCAAACAATGCAAAGTTTAAAATTACCAGCTCCTCCTCGCATGGGGCTCTGGACAAGAAATCTAATAATTCGTTGTTGTCCACGTAATCTTTGGGTTTTCGAAATTTTTTCGTAAATTTATTAATGCCTGGTAGAACAAATGACAAAATTTCGATTTTTCTACAGCTGGTTTGTTTATGAAATTGAGAGGCAGGTCAGTTGAGTAGGATCACAGTTTTGAGTCTCATACAGATTTCACCAGGAAATGGTAAAAATTACTTGCCGTTCACTCTCAATATTTAAAATCATGTCAATTGTTGAATTTTTTCTCGCTGAATAAACTTTGCATACTTCAACTTACCCCAAGCCAAAATTAGCCATCTCAAAGGCACAAAATAGAAGACGGCAGTGGCCATAGTCAAAGAAATAATGGCCAACCACGTCAAAAAAGGCCTCTTGAAATTTCCTGAACTAAAAATTTGTTACACACGCGAATTTGTTACACATAATTAATTAGCATAATAAAGAGTCTATACTTTTTAAATCTGTCGATCAAATCAACTGCGAATTGCATCCCAGCCTGAACTTGAGCCATAGTTTCTTGCACTGAAGCCCATTTTTCCTTCAAGCTTTTACTTTTCTCCTGAAAAGTGTAAGATTTTTCAACTTGATTATAATTTTTTCCGAATTTCAGTTTCTGGTTAAACACGAAGAATTTTCAAAATGAACAATTTTGAAAAAAATTAAAATTTTCTAAAAAAAAAAAATTAATAAAATTTCTTCAGAACTTTACTTTCTAAAAAAATTGAAAAAGCAAAAAATTCAAAATTTTTCCACGAAAATTTTTTTTTTTTGAAAAAATCGATTTTCCGAGAATGAAATTTGTTACCAAAAAAATCAAAAATTTTATCAAAAAATGAGCAATTCCGGATAAATGTAAAATATCTCGTCGTGATTCTGAAACTTCTATCTTTGAGAACTTTACTTTATACAAAAACGAGAATGTTTTACTTCAAAATTTTGAACTATACTTTTATTTTACAAAACTTTTCTTTCTGAAAAATTAAAAATTTTTGAACAATGGAATATTTTCTAAAGATGCAAGAATTTCTGAAAAAGCAAAATTTTTCTTGAAAATGTAAAATATCTTCTAGAGATTTTGAAACTTTACTTTTATTTTTCAGAATATTGCTCTCTCATAAATCGAATTTTTTTATAAATATAAAATACATTCTGCAGATTCCACAAATCTCCCATCATTTTTCAAATTTCTCACCTCATTTTTATCATTTTCCGGACCAACATCGACTTTTGGCGATTTTTCATCATGATAATTCTACAAAAATTCATGAATTGTAAAAAAATAAAAATTTTTCAAATCGCTCACTGGACTCGAACAATGTAGAGCCATGGTAAAAGTACCGCCGATGAAACTTTGTCCAACAATAGCCAATACCAGTACCAACGGTAACATCCAGAGTTCGACGGTCCAAGTTATGATGATAAAAATCTAAAAACATCAGATTAAATAGTATACAGTAAACTTGCACCATAAAAATTGAGCAACTCGACAAAATATTGAATCTCAAGTTCGAATTGATGATTTTCTTAAAGTTCATACTGTACAATGAAAAGGAGTATACTACACTACACTACAGTAAACAGGTGAACACTACAGTAGGGATCATATATGCACATAGGGGATAGGGGGTAAACCCCCATACCTGAGACTCTGGCCACCCATCCGGCGCAAAAAAATCGTCAAACACCCCCCTAAACTTTTTTCAAGGCAGCTTTTTTGATGATTTTTGTGCATATTTTGCATGAAAAACAAGCTTTCAGGAATCTTTTTGTTTTTTTGCTCACCCACCCCCTTTCCCCCTGGATAAAAAGTCCAAGGACTCTCCCCCCTGGAAAATTCTTGCCATACATGTCTGGTAAGGATGTACACTACATCTTTGCCGTATTGTTTTTTTACTGTACTACTTTAACTGTACTTTACTTTTTACTGTAGTGCACAGTAGGGATGCGATAGATAGTTAACTTCCATTTATTTGGGTTCGGGTTCGGGTAGCCCTATACGATTTATTCGGGTTCAGGTATTGATCCTAAATTTGCTCAGGTTTGGGTTTGGGTAATTCAACGAACATAGATGAACTTTTCTCTTGTATTACTGCATTGCACTATGCATATTTGTACATGGGTTATGTCAATTGTGTCTATACTTCTCATATAATAAAGTAACGGTACTTTTGTTGACATGATTTGTGGAGGTATGGAGAAATGATTTGGGAACATAGAATAGAATGAGTAAGAAAAAATTATAGTAGACTGAATAATTGAGCACATGTTTAAAGGAGTGATGTCATTTCAGAATGCACTCGATCCATGTTACAAGAATAATTTTTTTCCAAAAATTACTGGCGACCAGTTTGATTGAAAAATACGTCGAACAAAGTGCGATAGTTATAAAACCTCAGCCAATGAAGAAACGAAACTGTCTACAACTTCTGCAGGCTCAAGTATGATAGACTTTGTTTGTGAATCAGATAGCACTTGAGAAGAAAATACTCAACAAGCTAATACACTTATGCTAAAAATGGTAATTTTGGACATACTTCCTCAATCATGTATACTTAAATATAGCTTTTTCACCAAATTGAAAATTATGAAAAGAGGAAACGACTTGGGATTCGTGAAGACCTTTTAGATTGGTGGCGATTAAACCAAAAAACCTTTCCAATTTTGGCATGTGATATTTGATATTTGGCATCACCACCCAAATCAGTGCCCTCAGAAAGATTGTTTAGCCATGCAGGTCTAATTTATGAACCAAGTTGAAACACAATGGAGGGTGAAGCCACTGAAAAATTATTGTCTGTTAAAATTAATTTGGTGGAATGCTATTATGAATATTGATAAGTAAATATTTTTGAAAAATAGGGTATAATCAGGAGTCGAACCTGGGTTATTACCACTTGACAACCACACCACGAGGTGAACCCAGATTAAGGTGCTCCACTTGGTCACGATTTTTAAGATATAACTCCAACGCTTGGTGGTCGTGAACCTAAGATGTTTGGCAAGTAGCAGCGTACCTGCTGCTTTGAACTGCCGAACAATGAAGTTGCTGACTTTTAATTTTTCCATAATTTTCATTTCTAAAAAGTAAATATTGTTGTTGATGAATTGATTTTCAAGAAAGTAGTTGCTCTAAAGTCTTCTATAAACCCGAATAAAACCCAACAATTGTCAAAACTATTCGGGTTCGGTGTGGGTATCTGAGAAACGTTTTATTCGGGTTCGGTTCGGGTAGCTGGAAATAGCTCAGGTACCCGATATTCTGGTTCTGGTACCCATTGCACCCCTAGGCCACAATAAAGATGTACAAGTGTACACTAGAGTAAAAAAAGAAAAAATACCAAAAAGGCTACTATCGATCGAACCGGATATTCCCACGTAAAGCAACTTTTTGTAAAACTGACGCTCAAAATAATTGAATCGATAATTTTCTTCAATCGATCGACCAATCGCATAAAAATCGCTTTTTGAAATTTAACGCTCGTCCGTACGTATTTACATTCGGCGGGTTCGAATGTTCTAAAAGCTGCTTTGATCTAAATTTTGGAGAAAAAATAGGAAAAGAAACGGCGCGATTAAAAGTAGTAAATTACAGTAATTTCAAGTTGTGTAAACCAGTGATATTCCACCTACTACTTTACAACAGATTCTGGAAAAATCCACTTTTCCAGTCAAAAATAGACGAAGCATAAGAATAGAACTTTACATTCACATTTGAACAAAGGAAAGTTTAAAAACTCCGAGAAACATTGATATTCAAATTGGATAAAATTTTGATATTGGAAATTAGCAAAACTATTCTAAATTGAATGAAGAGCAAAATTAAAACGATATTTCGAAAAAGTGCGAAAGTTTACATTCTTCGTTGAATTTTGTGTTCTGTTGTACTGTATAATACTTATGAGACTCAGGCATTGAATGTGGAATATCAAAAAGATGGAAGAGAAATTTTTCGGAATTTTCGAAATTCTCAGTTCACAAATTTCCGGCAAGTTTCTGATGTAATTCTGTGACTTTTTGAATTTTCGTTCTAATTTCATTTTTGAATTTTGTTTGGAGCTGTCTTTTAGGAAGTTTACCATTACTTTTTCCAAAATTTTCAAGAAAAACCACACTAAAAAAAGATTTTTCCCATAAATACCGAAACGATTAGAATATCAAAATCAAAGTTTTATGATTTCTAACGAAAAGCGCTAATGAAATTATCATTTATTTAAGAAAATAATTTCAATTATTAGAAGAGTCAGTTTCCAGTTTTTAAAAATATTGAAGATATTAAAAAACTAAAAAAATAACATTTGCTCATGATCGTCGTGAATAATTTTGATTTGCAGTATTGCTAATTACTTGATTTTCATGAATTGGCATCGAAAATAGCTTATTATGAAAATTATATGGCTCACGTCTAACTGTACATTTGCATATAAAATTTTAAAATGACACAATAAATGACCTTCTATACCAATGTGCTCATTTAAATCGATGTAAAATTTTACATTACCGGATTCCATTTGAGATCGAATCGCAACAAAATTCGTCCTTTAGATTTGTTTTCTAGATTTTTGTCCTTCAAAACGAACCATTCTGATTGTCCACTCTGCATCTTAAAAAAGAGTAATCAGAAACTTTACAAAATTGAAAAATGAAAAAATATAATGAAAATATACAAAATTGTAAATTTCTAAAAAAATTTTCTTCATGTAAATATTACTTCCAGTAGTGGAACGATTATTTTTCCGAGAAAATCGTGACTTTCTTTATCTTCGTCGAAAACGCCAATTTCCAAATTGGCGTTTATATCTTCGACGTCGCTAAAAATTTGCATATCAAGAGTTTACTTTTAATTTAAAAATTTAAAATATTTTTCTTTCACGTACAATAAAAACGTTTTATTCCATTCTGGTTCCAACGTTTTGTAAACGGTTTTAGTTTTAACTCGTTGATTTACCAATTCTAAAACGCAAAATGGATCGCTTTTGCCGCCCAGATCGGCGGCGGCCAGATCTTCGGCTTTATAAACTGGAAAAAGATACAAAAATTACGTTAGAACGAAATGGACATGGTTCAAATGGAAATTGATTATTAGATTTCAATGAACGAAATTTCGTGCAGGCACAGTAGGAATACCCTACCAAATTCAGGAAGCTAATCATTTTCAGAAAAAACAACCCGTGAAAGCCCACGTTTGGTAGCAATTGTTCCTTTTTGAGCAAAAAAATTGATCAAAAATTCAATTTTAATAGTTTTCCAAACAAAATCTACTATTTTTCCGACTTTCTAGGCCCAAATACTCAAGAATTTCTCAATCGAGTAATTGTGCCTAATTACGAGGTTTTGGGACTCCACCCTCATGCAAGAAGCAAACTAAAAAAGTACACTTTTGCTTAAAAAATGGCTATTTTTCTGGAAAAACGGTCAAATATGTCTACTTCTTGCTACAGAACCCAAACATGTAAATTTTTCCCTGGAAAACGGACGATTCCGAATATAATGCGGTCGAAAATATCTATTCTTTGGTATAAAAAAGTCATTTTTTGAACGAAAAACGACAAACATGCGCAGCAAGAATTTTCCAAAGGGAAGTGTCCTCGGACTTTCTATCCAGGGAATTAGGGGGGGGGGTTGGCTGAGCAAACAAAAACAACAAAGTTCCACAGAAGCATGTTTTTCATACAAAATATGCATACAAATCATCCAAAAAATTGTCTTAAAAAAATTTCACGGTTTTCAAGCTTTTTCGGGTGGGGGCGACGTCTAGAGTCTCAGGCAATATGGTTTACCCCCCTACAGCCCCCTATGTGCATGTATGAACAACAGCCATTAATGCCAATTTTTCAGTACGAAATGATCATTTTTTTGTAGAGAGAAACGTCAAACACGTAACTTTTCTAGTAGAAAATAAACGTTTTCGAACAAAAAACGGTAAAATATGTCTAGTTCCTACTATAAAATGGTTATTTTTAAACCAGACACGACCAAAAATGTAAACTTTCGCGTGGAAAACGGACGATTCCGGATATAATACGGTCGAAAATGTCCATCTTTTGGTATAAAAAAGTCATTTTTGAACGAACAACGGTCATTGATATAAACTTTTTTGGTACGCAATGATCCTTTTTAGAGAGAAACGTCCTATATGCAAATTTCCTAGTAGAAAATGGACCTTTTTTGGACCAAAAACGTTCAAAAATCACAATATTTATGACCGAATATCGATTTTTGAATAAAAAAACGTTCGCATGGAACTTCCATTTTTTAGTATAAAATGGTCATTTTTAAACGGGGGAAACAGTCAAAAACGTCATTGTTGGAATAATTCGAACAATAAGAGGTCAAAAATATCAATTTTTCGATAGAAAATGAACATTCTCAAACGAAAAACGTTGAAAAATGTCAATTTGTGATTTCGAATTCGACGGTTTTTCAGACAACCTTTCCCATTTTTGGGTCTGTCGCAAAAAAATTCGAACTTTGTTCGCCTCGGAGAATTATTGCAATGTATATGAGTTCCGTTCCACTTAAATCCGCACGGCAAAAAAAAATCAGCGTATTTAAGGAAGGAAAAAACTGAAATCAGTTTACTTCTGGTAGAAAATGATCATTTTTCAACAAAAAAAGTGATCGAAATTATAAGTTTTGTGATTTTTCGAGCAACATTTGACGTTTTTTCAGATTTTCAAGCAAAAAATTCGAAATTTTCACGCCTAAAATGACCCCTGCCTAAATTTCGGGTGCTTGGTGACCCCACCTACATATATGTGGAGCTCAATACCTCAAGAATTCGTAAATTACGTGGGTGATAACTGATAAGAGACCACACTTTGGGACTTCAAGCTAAGGGAAGAAAACAGGCCGAAAAATGTCTAATTTTTGAAGGAAATAGTCATTTTCGAAATCATAGTTTAAAATGTCAATTTTTATTAATTTTGAAAAAATTTAACCGACTTGAGCTGGAAATGTTTACTTCATAGCAGACATGCACGGCAACAATGTTGCAGGGGGAGGGCCCTTGGACTTTTTACCCAGGGGCGTTGGCGGGTGGGCGAGCGAAAAAACAAAAAAAGTTCTGCGAGCTTGTCTTTGTTATAAAATATGCACAAAAATAATAAAAAAAAACTCTTGGAAAAACTTCAGTTTGACGATTTTTTGAGGTCAGCGGGGTGGCCAGGGCTCAGATATTTCGGATTTCCTGAAAGAGACATGCGGATCGGTCAAGTTAAATGCTTGAAACTCATCATGAGAAAGAATCCCGTCTTACCAGTGACAAGCAATCTGCCGACGAAACCGCGCGGCAATGGTTGCGAATACAGTAAATTTATAATTTCCTGAAAAATTGAATTACAATTTTTAGATTATGGTTTAGTGATAGATTTTTCTTTTTTCTATTATTCGCTTCGATTTCTGCTGATTTTTACGATTTTGTTTTTCTGAAAAAAATTTGAGTTCCAACTAATAAAATTGGAAAGCAGGTGGACCTTTCTGAGCATAATGTAATAATCTTCGTCAATTTTCTCAGCAAAAATTACTACAATAATAGTTTTGTGTAAATGATTTGACGAACCTACCAATCTTTTCTAATTTTTCAATTTTTTCCCCTCACTTCGGGCGAAGACGCTCCGAAATTTTTTAAATCATCGATGTTTGGATTTCCACGCGGTAAATTGGTATTATTCGCCGCCGCCGATAACGATATTGTTAGAAAAACTTTGCCGACGCCGTTCTCCAATTCGAACCATTTTTTGTGTGTCCTGTCCGCCGATAAAAGTTTTAAATTGATTGAACACCTGTAAGTTATAAGGAAAAAAATGTTGAAATTTCTACGCGGAAAAAAATGTCACTAAAAAACTCACTCTCCGATGACGCGAGACGAAATGAAACGATTGCAAAGTTTTACAGTAAGACTACAGTAATCTTCGGAAACTCTGGACGAAAATCGCTGGCCCCATTTCGGATGCTGGTTCCTGGAGCATCTACAAACCTAAAAAATGAAATAAGAAAATAAAAAATGAAATAAGAGAATGAAATATAAAATTCATAGTTAAAAAATAGAAATCAAAATTTTGACACGGCAGAAAAACGAAAAACGACGAAACTTGAAATTGCTTTAATGCCAAAAATGAAGTAAAAAAGGCAAAAATAGATAAATAAAAACCATAATAGTCAAGAAACAAGGTCGGACAATCTGACATAAAAAATACAAAGCGAGGAATCTTGCTTAGAACAAAACAAATTAAATGAAAAAGAACGCAAAGATGTATAAATAAAAACAATAACATTATAGTTAAAAATATAAATCGAAATTTTGACATAGAGGAGCGAAAAACGATAAATCTTAGCATAAAAATGATCCAGAACAAAAGAAAAAAAAACAAGTCACAAAAAACGCAAAAATGAACAAACAAAAAAATCGTTGGAAAATACAGTTCAGAAATAAAATCAAAGTCTTTAAAATTTCTTGCCAAAAAAGGAACAAGAAAAAATGAGAATCGAAAAAGAATAAAAAAATAAATTAATGAAAACAACAACGTTACAGATAAAAAATAAGAATCAACCTTGCCTAAAACGAAAAAAATGGAGTGATAAAACACGCAAAAATCAATAAATAAAAGTCGAAATCATTACACAAAACGAAAAAAGACTTCTTGCATCAGTTCAAAAATCATAAAAAACAAAGCGAAAAAGAACACAAAAATTAATAAATAAAAGCAATAACATATACATGGAAGAATAAAAATAGGAACTTTCACATATAATGTTCAAAATAACATTGTTTTAGAAAAAAGAGAAAAGAACTGAAAAATAATGCGAAATTAAATAAACGAAAACCATAACATTATAATTAAAAAATAAAAATCAAAATTTTGACCAGAAAATTGAAAAATGATGCAAAAAGAACACAAAAATAAATATGAAAACACAACAATAAAGAAAGACGAAAAAGTGAAATGGAAAAAAGGGCAAAAATGAATGAACAAAAACCCCTATATTTTAGTTAAGAAATAAAAATCGAGACATAGAAGAGCGAAAAACGGTGAATTTTGCTTCAAAAGAAAAAGAAAACATGAAGTGAAAAAAAGACAAAAATAAATACATATAGAATTGAAAAATGAAATTTTACATTAGATAAGCAGAAAATTTCGGAATTATATCGATTTGGAACAAGAAAAGAGAAGCGAAAAAAGGTTACAAAACTAAATAAAAAATTGGAGAATAAAAATAGAAGTTTTGCAAAAAACAACGAAAAAAAAGAATGAAAATATGAGGCGAAAAAGAAAGCAAAAATATAGATAAATAAAAACAAAAGTATTATCGTTAAAAAATAAAAATCGAAATCAGACATAGAAAAGCTAAAAACAACGGCTGTAGAAGTGAAGAAAAACACCAAAAATTAACAGATAAAAACAATAACACATATGGATGAAACATAGAAATCGAAATTTCGGTAGAGAAAATCGGAAGAGGATAAAGGCTTCAGAATAAAAAAAAAGAAAAAAAGGAGAGAAAAACGCAAAAAGATCAAATAACGCGAAAACCATGAATATTAAAATAACATATGTTTTAGAAAAAAAGAAATAAGAGAAGGAGTAAAAATGAACACAAAAATAAAAATCACAACATAATTAAAGAATAAAAATTGAAATTATAAAATTCGAAAACGAAGAATCTCTAATAACCTTGCTTTTAAATTTTTGCGTTCCTAGTATAAATTTAACGTAGAAATCGGCCTCTTGATCCTGATCGACACCATTTGGAGAATCGAGGGTCTGAACTTGTAAAATTTTCGCTTCGACCAATACTAAATCGACTATGAAATTCCATTGCGATTCATCGGCTAGAAAAAAAATTCTGGGTAAAATATTAATTCTTTAAAATCAAAATTTAAAAATGTAAAATTATACGTGCTTTCTTCACGGTTGAAGAAGAAGAAGAATCTTTCGTTCGTTTTGATATCTTAAAAAATGGAGAATAGTGATTTTTGATAACAGATTGAAATTTGAAAAATTTTTATTCACAAATGAATAAATTGAAAATATCGAATCATTTGTCAAAGTTTCGACAGTGAAAATTTAAGCTCATGGAAATCAGGCGGAAAAGATCAAAGTTTCGCGTGAATGTTTTCATGTTTTACTTAACCTGCGCTCGTTCCACTTCGCTAATTTCTTTCATATTCAATTCTACGGTCAAATATCCGGCGTAAAGGCCGACATCTTCGGGAATTTCGAGCGGAATTCTAGATTGAACGGATCTATAATAAAAAATTATCACAAAATTTGCATATTTTCTAGAAAAATGTGAATAAATTTAATTTTTTTTTCTAGTGTAAATTTTGCTATTTTCCGACGAAAATTTACCCGCTTTGAGTCAAAGCTAGATAATGGCCCATGTTCAGAAAAGCCAAGCCCATAAAATCGTCGGTCATAAATCTGTCGTAGTCGTAAACCTGAAAAAAGCAGAAAATCAAAGAAAATTCATAAATTATACGCACAGTGCGGCTGAATAACATGTCGAAAAATGAACAAAATAATTTTGTATGTTATAACATAGTTCTATGTTGTAACTTGATCCTATGTTATAACATAATTTTTTTTTTATTTTTCGACACTGACATGATGTTATTACATGGTACTATGTAATAACATAATTTTTTTTCATTCTTCGACATGTTATAACATACTGACATGTTATAACATGGTCCTATCTTGAAACATACAAAATTATTTTTTTCATTTTCCAACATGTCATAATTCTATGCTATAACATAGGTCTATGTTACAGCATACAATTTTTTTTTCATTTTTGACATGTTATGAAGTTGTCCTATGTTATAACGTACAAAAAATATTTTTTTCATTTTTCGACATGTTATAATGTTTGTTTCAACCGTTATCGTTATGTTCACTGTAATGTTTCGACTGTTGTACATACAGACATGTTATAACATAGTCCAATGTAATAACATATCCCGTATTACAATATGCCCTGTGGTATGTTATGTTGGGTATGTTATGTTATAAACACACAGGGTATGTTATGTTATAAAATGCGGAGGTATGTTGTAACATAAGTTATGTTATAATATGGGGAGGTATCTTATAACATTGGGTATTTTATAACATAGGGTATGTTATAACGTACGTGGTGTTATATTTGTCACAACACACAAAATACAGCTGCCTGTTAAAAGATATACCTTTCGAAGCAAAATAGGACCTTGGCGCCATATACAGCAATGTATAAACATGCTGTACATTAAATATACCAACAGTATCATACCGTATGTTATAACATGGCCCTATGTTATAACAACGGCCTATGTCATAAAATGAAAAAACGGTTTTTTCAAAAAGTTTTCTAAGCAATATTATAACATAGACTCATGCTAGAGCATAGCCCTACATTATAACATAATAAAATTTTTTTTCATAAAACTTATATATGTTACGAAACTAGATATGTCATTATGTAGGATATGCTATGACATGGGATATATTACAACCTATGATACATTTCAACGCGGGATATGTTATAACATGCGATATGTAATAACATAGGGTACATTATAAAAAGGAACGTGTTATAGTGTAGGATATACTATAACATCGTATATATGTTATAACATGGGATATGGTATAATATGGGATACGTTATAACATGGGATACATTATAATATATGTATCTCTTTAAAAGTGCGAGCATCGGCAGCCCCAATATCTAGTACTAGTGTTAAATTACTCATACTATAGAATTCATTGTAAAATTTTCAATTTACACCTGAAAGTCTTCGCTGGTAATCGAAATTAGACTAAAATTCCGAAAAAATGGTTTAAACAATCACCTCTGTTCGAATTTTTTTTCAAAACTCAATTTTCAGAAATGATTCGTTTTGGATGGGACACTTATCGAAACTCTGAATTTGGATTCTTGAATTTGGTTTTTTATTCGAATGAAATTTGAAATAGGAACAGGAAAAAGAAATTCAAAAATATAAAATGAAAAAATATAGAATACAAAAACTATATAAGCAAAAAATAATTAAAAAAATAATTAAATTTTGGAATTACCAGAAGTTTTTTCAACAAACTTGAATACAATGTCCAAGAAAATGGAATAAAAGTTTTGTAAACCGAACGATGCTTACTTCTACTTTGAGGTATGAACTTGGAGCGAATGGACCTTCGAGTATTAAATCGAATTCTTCGTTCCACAACGGGTTCAATGAGCGTAAAATTATTTTACTTTTGTAAAGTAATTCTCCTTTATAACTAAATGTTACAAACGGATCGCTGGTCCCTTAAGAAAAAATGTAAACTAGCTTGATTGTTTCCCGATACAGCCATCATAGTAATTGAGACATCAGCCACCACTTTTTCACATCTAGATTCGGTGTTTTTTGTATCATTAGAAACAGATAATGATTTAGCAGTGGTACTTTTTCTGAAAAAACCATACACTTGGCAAGAAAGTAATGTCGAAAATTAACTACATTTTCAAAGTTTTATTACATTTGCATGAAGCATGACTAATCATCAAAATATGTCCCATTACTATCAATCACACTTTGCCATTTGGCAGGTAGCTTTGCGATGCCTGCATAATAAAAGGAATGGGACTTTGAATCAAAATAGTTCTGGATGAATGTTTCGACCTGGTCATTGTTTTCAAATTCCATATCGACAAAGCTATTCTGCAATGACCGGAACAAATGATAATCGGTGAATATGGTGGATCAGCTAACAACTCCCAATTTAATTCCTGGATTTTTGCCTGGACAATGGCCACAGTATGTGGACCAGCATTGTCATTAAGCAGAAATACTCCTTTGTGGTTTACCAAAACAAGCTGCTTTTGAATCAAGGCATTTGGTACACGATCTAGCTAGTCTTCATAGACTTCAGCAGAGCTGGTCAAACAAAGTGGAAGCAAAGTGGACGATTCCCTGGGTTGACCACCAGGCACATAACATAAACTTTTGTGGGTGTAGATCAGGCCTTGGCACTTGTGCTGGTTTAGGGCCTTTGCTGACCCATTGTCACTGTCGGATGATGTTAACATACCCAACTCACTTTTCATCTCCAGTGATGATTCGATCAAGGAAACGATCGATTTTGTATCATTAAAGTAATGACATGGAAATGATAACATGCTGTTGCATAGTATGATCATTCGACTTGTGAGGCACCCATGTTTGGAGCCTGCAGACATTGTTCATCAGCTTCATTTGATTTTCAATAGTAGTGTAGGTACAGCAAGGACTTCTGCTATTTCCCTAGTAGTTTCTTTTGGATCGAAGTCCAGCTGTTCTGGAATGTCTGCTTCTGATACTTCACCTGGTGATCCACTACGAGATTTATCTTCGAAACTGCGGATGCCAGTCGTGAGCTTTGCAAACCACCGTTCGACTGCACATTCGGATATGGCAGATTCACCATATGCATGCCATATATTTCTCGTTGCCTGAGCTGCAGTTCTGCCCAAATCATCCTCATACAAAATACAATGATGTGTATGGTCGGGGAGGTAACACTTTGTTTTAGATATCAATAAAATGGACAGTATGAGCCAACTGAAAACCAACCCCATTTTTCAAAACAATAATGTTTGCCCTTCCGAACAAACAATCAACAACCCAATTTTTTTCGCTGGATTTTAAGAAAAAAGTTCGATTGATAACACACGACCAAAAATTGACATTACTTTCTTGCCGACCCAAATATTTCAAAATTGTTCTCAATTTTATGTAATTTGATAGGAAAGTTTCCAATCTTCAAAAGGCGATCTTGGACGAAAAATTCTTGTTTAAAAGAAAACTTGTGTAAACCATAGCATAACAAGTAGCACGTTTCTTTGAACGCGAAATTATTTGAGAAAATGGCTATTTGAGATGGTAGCTGAAACGATATTGTATAAGGTAAGTGGCTTAAAAGACACTTTTGCTGAATAATCACGGATTTCAAAAGTTACCTACCGCAAGCATCTTTGATCAATAGATCAGTGCCTTCGATCAATTTAATAGTCAGCAAATAATAAGCCGGATGTTCTTGCAGTGAAGGCATTGTAAGCTGAAAAAATCTAAATTGCTTGAAAATCACATGGAAATTTTTCGACATTAAAAAAAAGTTGATTTACTTGCGTTAAATGTTGATTTTCGATCTTCATCTTTGGAAATTTGGTGGGAAAATCTTTCATCGACGAGGTCAAATTTGTCGAATGATTTTTGTCGATCATATCGTCCATTTTAGTGGAAATTTCGCAAGAATCGATACTTGTTTTCGAGCTATTTGGGAGCTGAAATTTGATCATAATTTTGGAAGAGCTAAAAAAATTTCAAAATGGCCAAATCTGCACATTTTGCATCGAAAGTATGTCGAATTTGTATATACCTCAGTAAAATTCTCAGTTCTGTAGATTGGATGAGAAAAAAGATTTACGAGAATTCGCACCGTAACCCTACTGATGAACGGGGCCTCCTGACACATTTTTCATAGAAATTATGTGGAATTTGCACAAACTTTAACAGATTTTGATGAAATTTAGCACATTTATAAAAAAGATGCTGAGGAATATCTCGACGAAGCTTCAGTTTCATAGGTTGGATGAAGAAAAAAAGATTTTCAAGAATTGACATCGTAACCACACGGATGGGCGGGGCCTCGTGAGTTATTTTTTTGTTTAAAGTACATCGAATTTGCATATAATTCATTCGGATGAAATTTAGCACAGTTACTTATAGGGTAGATGATGAGGAACATGCTGGAAATCAAAGGTTCAATGGAAAAAAGGATCTTTGAAAATCAGTTCCATGTCCCACACGAAGTAACTCCATAGGGACGGGGCTATTCAATGGTCAGAAACAATTGTTGCTCAGAAAACGGTCATGTTCACACAAAAGACAACAAATAACGTTATTTTGCAGTAGAATTAGGCATTTCTGAACACAAAACGGTGGAAAATGACTTTTTTAGCAAAAAAGGGTTCTTTTGATGGGCGAATGATTTGATGAAAGATTTTTGAACAACAACGATCAAGAATGTCAATTTTTAGGTCAAAATGGCCATTTTTGAGCAAAAAATCACAAATATTAGTTTTTCAGTAAAAAAATGGTCATATACAGCCGAAAGTGCCAATTTTTGTTTTGAAATGGTCGTTTCCTCAAAAAACTGTTAAAGACGTCAATTTTTAGGTAAAAATGATCATTTTTGAACAAAAAACAATTTAAAATGTCAATGTTTCGGTGGAAAACAGTCATTTTTGAACACGGATCTAATAGTTCTGAGGTCTGAGGGGTAAGGAGACTTTTTTGGGGTGGACGGTCATCGATTCCCAAAGTTTGAAAAAAAGTGAAAAAATTACAATTACTGTCTAAAAAATTTATGGCTTGAAGGACCAAAAATTTTGACCGGTTTTTTTGTTCAAAAATGACTATTTTCTACAGAAAAATTGCCTTTTTCTGTTTTTTTGGATCCCAGAAATAGCGGCTAGCCCATTTAATTAACAAATCTCGAAAGGGTCAGTGGTCCACCATTCCATGGTTAGCCACACGGCCGACGATTTCTGGGGCACGATTCTGGACAAAGTTGGTCGACAATTTTCTCTGACAATACACGGTATAAATACATTTTTTCGAGGGTTTTTTGAACAAAATTGTCAATTTTTGAGTCGTTTCAGCATTTTTAAGCGGGAGGATCGAGTTTTTTTCTTGACAAATTTGAAGCCATCAGTGACCACCCATAAAACAATATTGAAAAAAATAGTCAAGCTCACTTTGGTGCTAGCATATCTTTTAGCTTTTGTCAATAATTCGCCGTACTTGACTAGTTTGGCTTTTTTCCAACAACGACTACCAACCTTGCCGGAGTCGTCCGATTCTGTAAAATGCAGGAAAAAATTATTCAATTCGTAGAACATTCTTATTCTTACGTGTTTTCATCACACACCTGTGAATTTTTCCATAACTGCTAATTATTAAAATAGAAAATCAAGGTAAACAAATTCACTTTTTCCTATCTATACGATTTCGAAAAGCATAATTTTAACTATAGTAGTAGGAAAAAAACTGTAAATGTACAGAAGCGTTTTACTTGAACGATTCCCATTCCTTCATATGCAAATATTTTTGCAGCATTGTATTCGGCGGCAGGTGTATAAACATCGTAACGTAATGATCCTCGTTTAAAAGCCATGCTTCCTAGTAAGCACCCAATGTATAAGCGACGTTCACAGAGTGTCCCGAAAATTGATCGAGTGAAAATACGTTTTTCGAAAAAAATCAAAACGATACAGTAAACGCCTACAGTAAATTGACGATAGATGGAGCCATGAAAGTAGATCAACGAGAGAAAACCTTAGTAAGCTTATTACTGTGATCAATTGAAAAATCTTTTTGTCAGTGAGCATCTGAATTCCATAAGCTGGGCGATCAAAATTTCTTGAGTACCATAAAAGGGGGACATGGTCTGGATGTCATCAGTTTTTTTTCATCATCTACTGTGTGTTATTTAAGAAGGTTTATGCCATATTGTAGCTTGTCTTATGGTTAACAAGATTGGTGAGATGCGCTTTGACGGCTGTGATAAGTATACAGTATTTTTTCTAATTTTTGAAGAAATAACTTTTTTCGGCAAAAAAATTAGCCTGCAAACCTTTGCGAGTATGAGACTGTAAATCACTTTCATGGAAACATTTTTTTTCAATTTGAATCCTTAAAGATCATAGATTATGGCTTTCATACCAAATTTAGTGTAGCTGTCAGGTGTGTAGGAACTGAAGTTTCATGATCCGCGAAAATTCGTTGGTAGTGGGGTAACTTTGGACAATCAGTTTTTTTTACTTTTTTAGACTTTCATCATGGTGCATCACTATAAACCCGAAAAAATACTCAGCTAATGCCCTAGCTGATGCTGTCCAATGTACGAAGGATGGAATGCCATTGAGAGAAGCTTCTATGGCTTTCAACATTCCCAAGTCAACATTAGCTAACAAAGCTAAGAAAAAGCACCAAGAATCTGTTGAGAAACCACCAGTTTTTTCAAAGAGTATTGTTGATTGTTGATGCCGTTCTGACGTTAGCCGAGTGGGGCTTCCATTAGACGTGCGCGACCTTAAGGAGTTAGCATCGACATTTTTGGACAAAATCGGAAGAGTTGTGTCAAAGTTTGTCAACAACCATCCGGGTAGAGATTCGGTCGATGGATTTTTGAAACGACATAAAAATCGTTTGTCGCAACCTTTTGCGAACGACATCAAGCATTCGAGGTTATCATACACTGTAATAGGTACTTCACTGTTTCTCATATTTGAAGTTTAAGGGCATTAAAAAGCAAGGAACAACTGCAAAAATACTTCGAAAATTTGGTGCCAACAGTGAAAGACGTCCCAGCAAACATTTTCAACTTCAACGAAACGAATTTGATGGATGGTCTGAACAAGTTGAAGGTGATTACAACAACAAAAGGCGTCAAATTCGTTGGTCATTCCATTGATTAAGCCTTATTTTGTTTGTTTCGTCACATTTGGTCACATCTTTGATTAAAATATATGTTTTTCGTGTTGAATATTTTTTAAAACTTCGTTTTTGTCCAATGTAACCCCAATTAGTGTCTAACGATGATCTAAACGGACTTTGTAATACAAAATTCCCAGTTTCCAAAGTAACCCCCAAATTGGGGTAACTTTTGACAGACGGTTTTTAAAAAAATTGAGGATGCAACTGCCTTTTTTTACGATGATTCTACAGCTTTAAAAAATAGAAAATTTTATTCACTTTAAGAAAAGTTACATGTTGTAAATTGCCCAAAGTTACCCCCGTTTGCAATCAGGTATCGACGTAATTCTGTCCAGATGAATTTTTTCCCACGATTTTCACCTTCCCATTCTCATGAAGAACTTTAGCCTTTTTCTACAGTATAGTTTTCCACTCCGTGAAAATGGCTCATCAAGTTGAACTTACTTTTTGGTTTTCCCGGTATCTATATCGCTCCAAACTAAATGGAAGATAGAAACCTTATTACTGTAACCAATGAGAAAAATTATCTTTTCCACGAATTTCAAACTGGACGTTTCGTTACCTGGTTTAAAAATAATACAAGTTTTTCGCGAAGTACTGAGAGGTCGAGTCGGCATAATTTCGTGCAAACCGGAAGTCGATAATCGTGGAAAAAATTCAACACTTTTTCTAAAGCGCAAAGTTTTCAAGTGGGTGAAGATTGCGTGCCAAATACAATCTTCTCTCTTCTTCACCCAATTCAGCGATGTCTCAGAACCGCGATTCTCAATGGAGCGAAGTCTTCCCAAAATAATGCATTTTCAAAAAAGTTATCTTTAGAATGGAGATTGAGCCGTGTAAACGGTTTGATGCATGGCGCCCTCCATTTCGATCTGATGGATGCTGGTCGTCACATATTTTGGCATCAATCGCCATTCCTGACATGGCCTTATCACGATATTATAGCTTTTTTATGTTTATTATTAACATATCCACATGCATGCTTCTTGTTTCTTTTTTCCTTTAGTGACTTATTTCTTTTTATATTCTTATTTTGAGCCTTTTTTGTTCTTAGTGTTTTTTCAGGTTAGCATTGTTCTATTTTTTACATACTCTGTATTACATTATTTTACTTTTCGTTTGTTGATATTTGTTCTGCCTTGATTGCTCAATTATTTTATTCAATTCATTGATTAATTAAATTTTTTGGCAATTAAGCTCCATACAGTTTAATCGGATAACGGTAAAATGTAATTCAATATATTTCAACATGGAACTTTTTATTATTCGCTGTTTTGAGAAACCCTGTTGAGTGTCGCTGTATTGGGGACAGGCCAATCCAACATTACTTGCCCAAGTTCACCAAATTTCAAATATTCCCAATTATGGCTGTATAAATTTCGCCTGTAAAATGTGACGAAAAAACCAAAAATATCAACTCGAAATTTTGTCGACGAAAACTCGCAGTCAATTTTAAATTTATTCCATTAAAATCAACGAGAAAAAATTTCACTCCCAAATCGATACACAACAAAAAATTCAAATTCTCAAACGACATACATACGTTGGAAAAATAGTTTCTCGAATATCTTTTACAAAGAAATGGGAGAAATAATTAAACAGATCAATAAACAAGAAACAAATTTGTACAAAAAAATCCTTCAGGCATAAAAAAAAAGACGAGGCAGCACCAGAATGTATAAAAATCCTGATCTCCGGAAAACATACTAAAAAAACTCGGGCCGCTCTAGAACCCTGAGTATAACCAACAAAAGGAAAATACACAGAATCGTTAAAAATGGAGATGAACCATATTTACACGCGTTCAAAAAAAGAAGAACATCGAAATGTTCATATTTGACAAATCTAGATTACGACGCAACATTGATTTCTGATGTGAAAGATTCTGAAAAATATCAAATTTGGATATATTCACGAAACTAATTTTCAAGTCATGGGACACATAAAAATGTCTACTTGTTCATAAAGCGTATATTTGGTTCTTGAAAACAGTCTTTTTTCGAAGTTTTTGACCACATTTTTTCTTTATCAAGCTCGCGCCTAGATTTTCGGCAGTGTAAGTTACTTACTCTCAAAATGATTGTAAATAATGAAACTAGAGCGAAATTGTAATTTCCATTATCAGTCGTTTTGGCTAGGCACTAAAGCGTTAAATTTGCACAATTTTGTGGAAGTGTAACTTTAGGTCATGTGGCACATTCCAAAGTGTCAATTTTTCGGTTTTTTGGCTATTATCTACTTTTCGAAGTTCGTTTTTGCTCACGAAATTTCGTATTTCCTCTTCTTGGGCGGTCAATGACCTCAGCTATAAAGCATCACTCAAAGTACGTTGAGAATATTAATATTTCCTTGTATTGAAACTGGAGCGCATGTGTAGTCTTCTACTTTTGTAATTTTCTCTGCTAAATCTGCTGTAGGATACAAAAACTTGCCTTTAGGGACAATGATATACGTTTTCAATTTTCCAAATAATGCTCATAAATTCAAAAAAGTAGCTTTTGCTGTACATTTTTTAGCCAAAAAATTAAAAGCTTGTAGCAGGAAATGGTGAAAATGAAAAATTGTCCTTGCTTTCCAATCTTCACTTCTCCAAGACGGCTTATTGTACTTTTTCACATTCAGGCTATCAATGATTATCGCCGTATTTCCATTCGTCATAAATCGTTAACATTTGATCGCTAACTTCATCGAAACGTTCCTGAACGTACGTATTAAATTCTTGCATCCTTTTCGACAAAATGTGTAAATTAACGTACGATAAATAAAGTGTAAAAATTAAAGAAAGCAAAAATAATAAATAAAATAAATTGGTAAAATTAAACGTCGAACGTGAAAAAATGCACGACGACGACGATCGCTGTTTAGTCGCTGAGCCGGGGGGTCCAGCGGCGAAAAAGCTACCGCGAACAATTTTACGTTTGGTCGGGCGGAAAAATTCGACGACTTTGGTAAAAATGCCGGACGAAGATTTGTTGGTTTGAGGTTGTTGTTGCTGTTGTTTGTTGCTCGTTTTGGGCGAAAAAAGATCGCTCAATAAAGAAATGCCTTTGGTTTTGGTGGCGTCGACCATTTGACAAAAAGACATGCCGTTCGAGGAAGAATTGGTCGTCGTAGTCGTCGACGTTTTCGACTTGGAAGCCGAGGTCGGAGAGGCGTTCGTACCGCTTATTATTGTACTGTGAATTTTTGGTTCGGCGTGATTGTTGTCTTTGGGAGACTTAAATTTAAACAAAAATGAAAGGAGAAAAAATGTAAACGAAAAAAAACAACTCGAAAACTTTGAAATGAGAGAAAAATTACAACTTGGCCAAGAAAACATCAACAGTTGAAGACGACCCGATTCAAATTCTTTGGCTTTTTCGGGTCTAATTATAACAAAAAATGTCAAGAAACATATGCAAATCTAATACGTATTCAAAAACAGTTGTCTTTTTGTAAAACTAGTAACGGGGCCCCGAGGTCTGGGGGGGGGGGGGATTGGGCGACTTTTTTGGGGCCGGGGGTCAATAATTCCCAAAATTTTGGGGGGAGGGGTCTCTGAAGGAAAAAAATTTTGATTTTTTCTCGAAAAAAGTCCGAAAATGGTTCAAAAAATAGTAATTTTTGTCTAAAAAATGATGAAAAATGTATTTATGGCGCGAAGCGCCGTGAGAGTTTTTAACCATTTTTTGTTCAAAAATTGACATTTTTATGAAAAATTCACTTTTTTTTCAGTATTTTTCGGACCAAAAGTATGGGGTCCCTAGAGCTACCATATGGCTAGCCATAGGATTGGAAAATCCTGGGGGGGGCGGTCGCCCAATGGCTAGCCATATGGTCGACGATTTCTGGGGGGGGGGGGGGAGGGGTCCCATAGCATTTCCCCACAATTACATGTATGTTTTTAATATTTGGATTATGAAGTTATATTGTTGGGTTTAATCAAAACAAAGTAGTTCGCAAAATATTACTAAAATTTTGTCCCAATTGAATTTACTTGAAATAGTTTAGGCTTCGTATTCACCACATTAATAAAAATATAGGCAATTTGTTAAACTGAACATTTTTGAATCCACTTGGAATATCCGTGAAATTTTCAAAAGAATTTGCTTGAAACATGGATTCAGAATGGTAAAAGCTGTCTTCTAACCTTACACGTTTAAATCTCAGTTTATCGAATATATTCATGAGACGAAGTGTCTAAAACTGTAGTAAAAATCGAAAAATATCCTCCAAAAGTCACTTTTATTTTTCCAATCATTGGGTTTTCAGTTTCAAAACAAGTCACTTTAGGCAAGTGTCAAATTTAGTATTCTCGCTGAGTCAATAAGGAAAAATTCGAGTTCTACAAAACAAGTTAACAAACGAAAGTCTTGGCAAAATAGAATTCACGATTTTATGACTTCAAACCTTATTCGAGCCTAGAAAACATGACTCGAAAATTCCCTCTCAAATTAAACGTATAACTACGCAAAAAACTTACATTTCGAATATATTTTTGCAAACGAGATGGAGATTTCGATAGCAGCTTCTTAGGCGACTGAAAAAAATAAGGTTGAAAAGTGCGCGTCAGGAACCTTAGAGCTTTTGAAAGGGGGAAAGACACAATTTTTTAAAGGTGGGTACATAGATTTCCCAAAATTATCGCGAGACGGCCGTCACTGCAGGAACAAATGTTAAATTTTTCCGCCGAAGAAGTTCGATAACGGTTCGAGAAATACAAACTTTTGTCTAGAAAAATCAAGGATATGCATTAGTGGGGCGAAGAACGAAAAATGTTCATTTTTAGGCGTTTTTTCGTTTGCAAATGACTATTTCCTGACAACAAATTGACCTTTTCGATCGGAGAATTGACATTTTAATCCTTTTTCGTTCAGATTAAATTATTTTCTACTGAAGAATTTTTTCTATCCACTGAATTACCGAGCCCGATTTAGGTGGGCAACCTATGGCGAAAAAATGGCTAACGATTTCTTGGCTCGGGACTCCAAACAGCACTATTTTTTTGGCATGTACATATGACAGAAAGTAAATCGTATAATCCTTAAAATCGTGTTCAAGAATTTCAAGGAAGTTGAATTTATTCCCGAATAGAATAAGCACCTTATTTTTCGAAGGCGAACTTTTACGTTTGGGACTCGGCGAAGGACTTCTATTCTTAGAGCTCTGAAAAATAAAAGAGACCTTACGAATGAAAACTAGATTTTACAACAAAGAAGAATGCTTACGACTTTCGCCTCTGAAACTTTCCTCGCCGGCGAACGATTGCGATTCCTGGACAACGAACGTTTCGATTTGATGGCGGCGCTGGTCGTCGGAGCGGATTTTCGCGAAACGGATGGCGGTCTGCCAGGGCTAGCAGCCCGTTTTTTTCCTGTAGGGCTACTTTTACGAGCTGTCGCTCGCGTTTTCGAATAGGATTTTGCCATTTTCTGTTAAAGTTAAAAGTATTAGATGAAATGCGGCATTTTTTAATTATCAAAATAAGTAAGATTGTAAAGAGAGGAAGTTACGAATGCCGTACACACAAGCAATCGGAATTTCAAGATAATCACACCACACAACACATAGAGACATGTATAGGTCAAGATCAGAGGTCCTCAAGGTCAGAAATTTAGGTAGGGGTAAAATCGTAAATTGTTAGGGTAGTATTTGAAATACGCTGCGACCTTTTTTTTTTGCTCCCGACTTTTTTCCAGAGGGAGGTGGTGTACTGCTCTCAGCACAAATCGATTCTTAATTAGAATTTACAAAAAACAACTTGAATGTAGTAATTATACGCATAGAATAGTCACACTTTTAAGATTGTCGTGTCAACTGATTCCTGCACATTTCACTTTTGGAAACATTTTATTTGAACCAGCACCTTCAGGAGTATGACCTTATTCCATCACTGATAAGGGTTGGAACAGTGCTTCCAATTGGAAGTACTGATACTGAATGTGGCTTTAG
>CAWUHX010000310.1:0-122370 GCA_963922205.1 Romanomermis culicivorax | reverse complement strand
AGAAAGAAAGAAAGAAAGAAAGAAAGAAAGAAAGAAAGAAAAGAAAGAAAGAAAAGAAAGAAAGAAAGAAAGAAAGAAAGAAAGAAAGAAAGAATAAAGTGAAAAAAAGACAACGAATGCAGGGAAAAGAAAAATAAAAATAAGAAAGGTTAAAAAAAACTTTCTGTATTCACTTACCCATAAAAATTTTTCGCAATTCTATATCTGGTAACTCGGTCAAAAGTCGCAAACTTTCGTAAGATATCTTTTTTACGATCAAAATCTTGCCAACACATCAAAACGGCCATTTGGAATGTGGTCAATTCGATTTCGAATTTTCCTCTATTATTATTGAATACTAAAACGCCGTGAGACCATTGATGGCACCAATCTATAACATATATATACATTTTTAGAACACAAAAAAATCCGGAATCTTCTTTTTTATGACCTTAATTTACGACCGTTATGCTTAGTTTTATAAAATTCTTCAGCTTCGACTATAAAATCTTCCAATTCGCGGGGCAGCGTTAAGCACATATTTTCCACTCCTCGAACTGACCAGGCACCGGAGTTCAAAATTTTGAGATTCACGACGTCTGAAAAACGAACATTTCGGAAGAAAAAATTTAGCGTTGCTGTGTTTAAGATATACCCGAAACTGCAGACTTCGATTTTGAATTCGTATAAAGTTTTAAAATCAATATTCAAATCGTGATTTATATCCATGTCTTGCAACATCCTCGAAAATTTGTTTATATAATCCGCCGGCATACCCGATTCCTGAAATGTTAGAAAAAGAACTAGCTTAAACGCCCAAAAAAATAAGTAAAAAACGTGAATTAATTCCAAATTGCGTGATTTTCCCAAACCAAAAAAAATTATTTTCACTTTACCCTCAATTTGCTAACAGTCATTCCTTCTTTCTCTTGATCGATCGACGTATGAAAAACCAGTCGTCCGTAATAAATGCGTTTTATGAAATTTCATGAATACGTCCTTATTTTTGAACGTACTTGAGCACCAAAAGCTATAAATAAACTTAAAATTGAACGAAATATGCAAGTAAAGTTTCAATATACTCACAACGTCTTGTAATTTAAGGTCAATTTCGTCGGACGTTAATTTTTTCGACAAAGAACTTTTACGTAGTAATAAATCGCAATAATTGGCTAGCAATTCGGGGCACTTGGATTCGGCGAAATTGGAATGCAAAGTTGCGGAAGACTTTTGTACAGGTCTACAAAATGAAAATTTTTTGGCCAAAAAAAGAAAAATTTGAGGGCCTACGACGAAAATTTTCAATTTTTTTTATTGAAAATCAGACTTTTTCTGAAACCTTGAATTCTCGAGAAAGTTCTTTTTTCCAGCTCAATTTGTATGACAATTTAAGCCCCTTAAACTCCTATGACAAATTTTCGAAATCTATAAAATATTAATTTTCAGAAAAAAACTAAAATTTAAGCCTAAAAGAAACTATTGACGAAAATTCCTCGTTTTTTCAAAGGAAACGATTACTTTTCTTTGAAGCATAATTTTCCAAAAGGGTCAACTTTTTCAGCTCCGGTGAATTGCGAATTTTGGGACTAAATTCGTATTTTTTCGACTATTTTAAACGCACCCAAACTAGGCAGTATTTTCGAGGTTCATAAATACGGGTATTTGGACAAAAAGTAAAAATTTAGAGACATCAAGAACGTAACCAAAGGAACTGCTGAAGAAAATTCGCCGGTTTTGATAAAACACCTAAACTTTTCCTAAAATCATTGCATATATTCTTGAAACAGTCAACTTTTCCATCGCCTTGAATTATGACTTTTAGACCGAATTATTTCTTTTGCAACAATTTTAAGCTCCAAAAAAAGCCCTTAGCTGCTACAAAGAAGTGTTTTCAGAATCTACAAAATTAGAATTTCTAGACAAGAAGTAAATTTTAAGCCCTTAAGGAATTTCCGACACATCCTTGCCGTTTTTGCTACTTTCACAGAGCAAAGAGTTTTCCGAAAAGTCAACTTTTGAGCATCTTAAATTTTGACTTTTCCAACTGTTCTCAATTAACTTAAAGAACCGTATGAACTTTTATTAGTGTTTACGAGGTCTACAAAATGGAAATTTCAGGACAAAAACGTAAAATTTTAGTCCCTCAAGAAATTGCTGACAAAAATTTTTTTTTTCGTAGAAAAATTGAACCCCATTTTTGATAAGTCAACTCTTTCAGTGCTTTGAGTTTTTATATTCTTAAGCTGCTCAAAGAAAATTGAGATGTTAAGAAAGTATTTTCAAGATGTACGATAAAATAATTTCTATAGAAAAAGTGAAATTTGAAGCTCCAAGGAAACCGCCGACGATTTTTTTTTTTGTAGAAAACGATACTTTTTTAAGCCATAAACTCTTGGAAGATTCAACTTTTTCAGCGCTTTAAATTTCGACTCTTCATACTGTTTTTACACACCCTAAAAGCTCGGTGTGCTGCTAAAAAAAGAATTTTCGATGTCTACATAAAATGAAAATTTCTGGACAGAAATCAATATTTTAGTTCTCAAGACATTGCCGAAGCGAATATGCATATAGGCCTCGAGGTCTGGAATGGGGTCGGACCACTTTTTTCGGGCCGGGGGTAATTCGATTTTTTCACGAAAAAAGTTCGAAAACTAGTTCAAAAAATTGTATTTTTTATAGAAAGACGGAAAAAAGTGTATTCATGGCGCGATGCGCCGAAAAAATTGACGTTTTTGACCATTTCCTGTTTAAAAATTGATGTTTTTCATCAAAAAATGACATTTTTCAGTATTTTTCCGACCAAAAGTATGGGGTCGCTACGGCTACCATATGGCTAGCCATACGATTCAAAAATCCTGGGGGCCGTCGCCCAATGGCTAGCCATATGGTCGACGATTTCTGGGGGAAGTTCCCATAGCACTTCCCCCCCCCAATTACATGTATGCTACAAAATGAAGGCAACAAATTTCGTAGGCATTTAACTTTTCTGACAAAATTCCTACATTTCGAACAATTTTAGGTATCCAAAAAACCCAACGGTATTACCGAGATCTAAAAAATGAAAATTTTTGGACAAAAATGCAAAATTAGAGCCCTCAGCGCCTCAATTATGACTTTTTAGATCAAATAATTTACCTTTCGGTCGTACTATTTTTGGGGCATAAACTAGTGTGAAAGTTGCTAGCAGAAGTATTTTCGAAGTCTAAGAAATAGGAATTTTTAGACAAGGAGGGCTAATTGGAACCCCATGGAATTTCCAACGGAAATCTTTTTTTGGTAGAATATGATACTTCTTCTAAAACTAAAGTTCTGAAAAAATCGACTTTTTCAGGGCATTGTGAGTTGTATGACTTTCCGAACCAAATTTTTCCTTCTCGAACAAATTAAGGCGTTCAAAAAGCAATAATAGCTGTTAAAGTCTTCGAAAACTTGAGCAATTTTCCTGTTTTTGGGTTGAAGAAGATATTTTCTCTAGAAACACATAAAAATTCAACATTTTTGGCGCCTCGAATCCAGACTTTTCTAGCTAAATTCTAACTCTCCCGAATTTTTAAGGCATCCGAAAATCCCTATCAGTTTCAAGAGCAAGCTTTGGACGATTCCCCGCTATAAAATGCATATATGTAGGAAGTAGGGGATAAAACCTGCGACCCTGGACGCCCACCTGACCCAAAAAAATTGTCAAATTCCCCGATCTAACTTTTTCGAAGACAGTTTTTTTGATGATTTTTATGCATGTTTTGTAAGAAAACATGCTCGCGGAGCTTTTTTTGTTTTTTTGCACACCCACCCCCTCAATGAGAAGTCCGATGACCCAAACCCATGGAAATATCCTCGCCGTGCATGTCTGTTTCAAACCCAAATCCTTACGTTATGGGTGATTTTGTCGAATGACTCGGCGTTGAGCAAGAATTATTGATTTCTAGACGAAAAATCGATGTATCATTCACAACGTCTTGGAATGCTTTGTCCCTCGAAGTCAAAAATCTGGGATCGTCGTAGAACGCATCTTTAACGAGTCTACTGAACTTGCTGAACATGCTTAAAAGTTGTTCGACGTACTTTTCCGGGTCCTCAATTTTGAAAAATTGATAGAAATTTCTAAATACTGATGTTAAACATATATGTACATACACTAACAATACATCCTGCGTTTTGTAACATATCGACCAGACCTTGTTCCCTAATGTGGTCTTCGAGTCGTTTTAACATTACGTCTATGCCGGTGGGCGTTCGATTCATAAGTCGAAACATGAGCCTCAGTCCTAAACAAAAAATTGTGGACGATTCGACGCAAGAAAACGGAAACAAGCTTACTATCGATTTCAAGATTTCTGATCAATATCGAACATTCGGCTAGTATTTGATCTTGGAAAGCGCAGAGGAGAATTTCGACGCATTTTTCCATGAGCTAGAAAATACAGTACTCAAAATTTTATGTGCTAATAATACATTGTTCTTTCAAATTTTGTCGTTTATTAGCTTTTCTGGAAGCAATGAAGCTGCGAGATCAGGCGGGCGACTTTTTATGGGCAGGCTTATCGATTGCTTAACATTTCAGGACATACATGTAACGGGGCCCCGAGGTCTGGGAGGGGCACTTTTTTGGGCCGGGTGTCAGTAATCCCCATAATTCCAGGCGAGAGGTCTCTAAAGGAAAAAATCGATTTTTCCACGAGAAAATTCCAAAAAATGGTAATTTTTTTCTAAAAAGACCGAAAAAATGTATTCATGGCGCGAAGCGCCGACAAAATTGACCATTTTGACTAATTTTTGTAAAAACAATTTGGCATTTTTCATCATAACATTGACATTTTTCAGTATTTTTCCGACCATAAGTATGGGTGTCCCTACGGCTACCATATGGCTAGCCATAGGATTAGAAAATCCTGGTGGGAGTCGCCCAATGGCTAGCCATATGGTCGACGATTTCTGAGGGGGGTCCCATGGCACTTGCCCCCCCCCCCCCAATTACATGTATGTTCATGTATGAAGATGAGCATTCCTATCAGAACATTGACATTTTTTACCGTTTTATTTGAAAATGACTATTTTTTGACATTTTCGATATTTTTGGCTGACATTTATGGCCGATTTTTGTTTGAAATTGATCGTTTTCTACAAAAAAATTGACCTTTAAAACGTTTTCTTTTACAGAAATAGCCATTTCAGACAAAGGATTGACATTTTTGGCCGTTTTGTTGTTCATTAAGTGACCATTCTCTACCGAAATATTGAAATTTAAAAGCGATTTTTGTTCGGAAACGACTATTTTCTGGAAGATTGACATTTTCAACGATTTCATGTCCAAAAATCCAATTTAAACCAGGAATTGATGCTTTTTGTTGCTAAATGGCTATTTTGAGAAAGAAATACAATTTGATGTTTTTTTTCATTCAAAAACTATTATTTTCTACCGAAACATTTGATCGTCCTTTGTTGAAAATACCCTTTTCTTTCAGAAAATTGACATTTTTTGACTTTTTTCCCCTCAAATTGTAAATTTGAAAAGAACGTTTATAATTTCAAAAACTACCATTTGCAAAGAACTAGAATCCGGGCCGGTTTCGAGGTAACGTCGTCCGCGTTCTTCTTCTTCGATCAATTTTTGATCGACGTAGCGCGTATAGGCTTGCACGCCGTTTTCGTGTAAAAAAATCGACGCTCGGCTTCTATAATAATTTTCCGTCGATTCTAGATACGATTTTTCGAAATATTGCCGATAAATCGATAATCGATCGTTGGAATCGCAAGAAAGAGATACTAAAAAATGAAAAATTTACATACACTTTCCGCAAAAATTGCAATATTAACCAAGTTTAGGACGAAAATCAATTTTCCAAGTGGAAAAAAAAATTTCGGACGTCGAAAAGTAGAAAATTCAATGCCCAAAAATGTTTTTCATTTTTTGAAAAAAATTAAGAATTTAAGTAGGAAAATGACTGCTTTACGCCGAAAACGAGATAAGAGTCAAAAAATTCAGGAAAATCAATTTTCAAAAATAAAAAATAAGACATTTTTTGGTTGAAAATCAATATTTTTTAGGTCGAAAAATTACCGTAAGATTCTCGTACGCCGATAACAAGATTATGATCGAAAAATTCGCCGTTTCTTTCAGCTAAAACTAAATTCATCGCCGCATTTTGTAATCTTTCTTTTATACGACTAAAAATATGCCTATTCCAAGATTCTAGCATCAACTGAAAAACGTAAAAATATTTCAACGGGAGAAAATTTTTGTTTCCTTTCACAAATTCTTGTTGAAAGGCTTCCTGGGTGGTGCCGGAGCTGTACCACCACTGGCCCATGTCGGGGTAGGTGTGACCAGCCCAACCGGGGCTCAACAAAAATGGCCGGGTTCGAGATCCGTGGATTGGCCGAATCATCAATCCTACGGGTGGAATGTTTATGTCAACATATAACATCCCTCCCCTCTTGGAGCAACAGGGGCCCCTGGTATGGTCACCAGTGTTGAAGGACTTCCTGGGTGGCGCCCGAGCTCTGCCACCATTGGCCAATGTTGGTGTAGGTGTGACTGTCCCAACCAGGGCTCAACAAAAATGATCGGGTCCGGATTTCGTCACTCGGAGCAAGAGGGTGGAGGCCTCTGGTACGGTCACCAGTGTTGAAGGTCTTCCAGGGTAGCGCTGGAGCTGTCCCACCACTGGCCAATGTCGGGGTAGGTGTGACCATCCCGACCAGGGCTCAGCGAAAATGGCCAGGTTCGGGACCCGTGGATTGGCTGAATGATCAATCCTACGGGTGGAGTGTTTTATGTTACCATACAAGATTCTTTACCTTTCTAACCGCACTAGATTCTTCATGAGATTTTTTCGCTAAGACGCCGCTCCTCGACGGTAAAGGCGAACTTCGGCGATAAACGCTCGACGACGAAGAATGGCCGCCCGAAGATGAACCATCGATCATACGAAAAGGTTCAAATAGGTATAAAGATTGGTCGTAAAATTTTTGCCATTCGTTAATATAGGCTCTCAATAGACTTTGAGAATCTTCGTGAATTAAAATGCGCTAGAAAAAAAAGAAAAAAATAAAGGCAAAAATTTGAAATGAAAATTTGGAATTCTAACTTGTCTAGCCGAATCGATAAAATCACCAATTTCCATTTCCAACGCTTTTTGTATAGAAACGGGGGCTTTGTCGGACCAAGAATTTAAATTGTGTACAGTCCAAAATAGATCTTGCCATTCTTGTTTGGTTACAGTTTCTTGATTGAGCAATTTTAAAACCACCGGCCGAATTTTGGGCCATTCGTCCTCGAAAACTACAGTTTTCGCCTGAAAAGAAAATTTAGAAATTACAAAAATAAAGATATCGATACCTTTTGAATCAAATTTTAGATTGAAGAACTTTGTTGTGGATTCTCTTTCCCGAAATAGAGAACGAATATTATGTTTCATGTATTGAATATAAATCGATAATATTTCCGAACACTTTAAAATAACCTCTAGCATAATAGTTCTGAACTAGAAACCAATCAAAAAGAGAAACATTGCGAAAATAGTGGGTTGGCAAGAAAACAATGTCGATTTTTAGCCATGTGTTATCAATTTTTTCTTAAAATCCAGCCAAATAAATTCGGTTGTTGATCGTTTGTTTGGAAGAGCAAACATTATAGTTTTGAAAAATGGGGTCGATTTTCAATTGGTTCATACTGTTCATTTTATTGATATCTGAAACAGAGTGTTACCCCCGACCATATACATCATTGCATTTTGTCTGAGTATGATTTGAGCAGAACTGCGGCTCAGGCAATGAGAAATATATGGCAAGCATATGATGGAGCTGCTGTGTTCAAACGTGCAGTCGAACGGTGATTTGCAAAGTTTGGGAGTGGCACTCGCACTATCAAAGGTGAACCTCCTAGTGGATGACCAGGTGAAGTATCAGAAGCAGAATTCAAGAACAGCTGGACCTCGATCCAAAAGCAATGACAAGGGAGATAGCAGAAGTCCTAGCTGTTGCCCACACTACTATTGAAAATCAGATGAAAAAGGTTTGCAAGCTTCAAACATAGAATGTGTATGGTGGTCAACCCAGGCAATCGTCTACTTTGAGTTGCTTCCACCCGGTTTGACCATCGCAGCTAAGGTCTATAAAGACCAGCTTGATCATGTTCAAAATGCCTTGATTTAAAAGCAGCCTGCATTGGAAAACTGTAAAGGACTACTTCTGCTCCATGACAATGCCCGTTCACATACTACTGCCATTGTCCAGGCAAAAATCCAGGAATTAAATTGGGAGTTTTTACTCCATCCACCATATTCACCAGACATTGCATCATCAGATTATTATTTGTTCCAGTCATTGCAAAATACCCTCGTTGATACGGAATTTGAAAATGATGATTGGTTGAAACATTCATCCAGAACTTTTTTGATTCAAAGCATGCAGGCATTGCAGGTATTAGTATAGCATGTCTCCACATGGGCCAAAAATCGATTGAAAAAAATTTTGAGTTTAAGCCCAAGACTACGCCTACGCCTGAGCCTATAAGCCCAAGCCTAAGCCAAAGTTGTTTCGATCGATGCGTGGCACATCGCCAAACCTTTTGCTGGGCCACCTTGCTGACTTCTGGTGGAAGAATATGCACACTGAAATGCCATTCAGTGATATGTGTCCGGAGATAGCTCGTCAGTTCCCCTTAGTCTGATAAAAATGTGACATAACTGTGTAGGAATAAATTTTGATTGGACTTTGAAATTATTTTTATTGGAAATGCACGTAAAGACTTGCTCCTATAAAATTTCTGATATTATCATATTCGTAATCAGCGACATCGATTTACCCAGGAAACTACTCTAATTTGAGCTGGAAATTTTTTTCAATCGATTTTTGACCCACGTGGAGACATGCTAACCTACCTGCGAAATGGCAAAGCGTGATTGATAGTAACGGGGCATTTTTTAATGATTATGCAAATGTTTTAAAACCTTAGAAATGTAGTCAAATTTTCGACATTACTTTCTTGCCAAGGGTATAGTTGAAATCTTACAAACTACAACAATAGAATATTTCCCAGCGAAACTTTGCGGATCATGAAAAACTGGTAAGCTAACATCTATTATATTTGAGTTTTGTCCTAGATATTTCCTGGACAAAAAAGCTGGAAAGTGCTATGTAAAATGTACAAATATAGCCTTAATCAATCAGGTACATACCTGTAATTGGGAGGGGAGGTTGGGGGGGACCCCACCCTCAACTTGGTCGGACCCTATACCCAAATGTTGGGACCCCCACCCCCAACTTGGTCAACCCTATACCCACCTCCCCCCCCCCCCCAAACTCGGAAAAAAGGGACTTTTTTGGGGAAAATTTCCGAAATTTTTTCGACTTTCTTGAGTTTTCTTCAACCCCCCTTCCCCAAAATTTTGGGTTTACCCTCCCCCAACTGGTCGGACCTCTTACAGGTATGATCAGGTATAATTTTATAAAACAGAAAACTTAGGTCAAAATGCATATTTTTAGTATGTAAAAACTATCCTGCTTTTGTCAGCCTTGTTGTATGCATTGCCACTAAAAATTGAAGCTTACTTGCAGGCAGTTGTACATTAGCGAAAGGCCTAGGGCACTTTTTAGTGTTGCTGAAAGACAACAACGAATTTGAATTGTGATAATAATGCCTGAAATGTAAATAAAAGCTGATAAAATATAAAGCGCCTCCCCTGTAAGTCCACCAGACGAGAGTACTTGCTCACAGTACAAGACTCAAATCAGCAAAGTGATTCTATTTACAATACATATGAATTGCCATCCGATCCGGCAACTTGCCGGCATACCTGTAAGAGGTCCGACCAGTTGGGAGGGAGTAAATCCGAAGTTTTGGGGGGGTCAAAAAAGTCGAAATTTTTCCCAAAAAACATACACTTTTTTGCCAATTTTTTCTAAACTGGGGGGCATACCTGTACCTGGGGGGGTCGGGGGGATCCCCCCCCCCCCAACTTGACCAACCATGTACCCAACATCATCCAACCACCACCCCAGTTTGGAAAAAATTAAAAAAATTGGCAAAAAAGTGTATGTTTTTTGGCCTTTTTCGGGAAAAATTTCCGACTTTTTTCTACCCCCCCCCCCGAACTGGTCGGAGGTCTTACAGGTATGCTGGGGGTTGGGGGGGTTGGGTATATGGTTGGCCAAATGGGGGGTCCCCCCCCCAACCCCTTCCCAATTACAGGTATGCTTGCCGGACCGGCAAATTCATACTAATTCGGATGCCGGAATCCAAATTGCCGGATGCCGGACACTGAATTCCGGAAGCTAAAAATAACTTGCCGGACGCCGGATGAAGTATGAATCCGCCTTTAATTGCTTGCCTGGTTTTAGAATTTCACTTTGTATGCAAAAAACCATGTTTTGGGAAAAAAACACGAGCTGGTTTATAAAAAAAAGTATACTAAGTAAAGTTGATTGACCTTCTAAAAAATGCACGAGAATGCACCTTTTCGACTTAGAATCCAATTTTGTTCGTATTTCCAGATTTTATTTCGCCAAAAACGGCAACTTGGCGACATACCTGTAAGAGGTCCGACCAGTTGGAGGGGGGATCGAAAAAAGTCGAAATTTTTCCCAAAGAAGGTCAAAAAACATGCACTTTTTTGCAAATTTTTTTCAAACTGGTGGGGGGGTTGGGTATATGGTTGGCCACCCCCCCCCCCCCCAAGTACAGGTGTGCTTGACGACCAGTGTTGCCAAGTTGTCGCCTTCAAAAACCCCAATTTTTCCGCCAAAAAACCTCAATCGTTCCAAAAAAACCCATAAAACCTCAAAAATTTTTGAAAATCCCTAGAAAAACCCCAATTTTTGAAAACATGGAATAAATTTAATTCATGGGTAAAAAAAATAAATCAAACATAAGTTTATTGAGAATCAACAACTTTATTCAGCAGTTAGCTGCAGAATTTCATCTTCATCATCACATTCAGCTGATTGCTGCACCAAACTGTTTATATGATCATACATGCCTGACGTGAATTTTCTCAACATAGGTTTTGTTACAATAAAAAAGTTACAACTTTCATTCCTTAAAGCCAAGCCATATCGCACACATAGAATACTGTCCGACAACACTGTCAGAAAATTGTGGGCTTCAAACTTCAAAGATGTTATGAGTATATTTTCTTAATAGTCTGTTTTTCATGAAATGCTTCCAAATAATGAATCTGGAAAGGAAGTACCATTTTATATTTTCAGAATTTTCTGCCAACTAAAATTTTGTGGCGACACTCAACTGACACTTGGAAATTTTTTGAGTAAAAAAATCTACAGCGAAAGCTTCATCTACAGGATTTTCAAGTCATTTAATATTTGTGTCATTTTTCGTTTTAGAAACATTTTATAAAAAACTGACTATAGATTAAACATGTATGTTTTAACTTTGAAAAGATTAACAAATTTAGTTAGGAGCTTCTTAAATGAAGCCTAAGACTCAGCTTGCAGTGCTTGCACGAATACAACGTAAAATCCCTAACTTATAAGCCTCCTAATTGTAATTCTAATCCATACTCAATGATTTTTTTCTGCGCCGAGCAAAATTTTTTCCATATTTCCCAAAAACTGTTTTTTTTGTACTCTACAAAGATTTTTTCCCTTGTACAAAGAAAAATTTTGACAATCTTTGTACATGTACAAAGATTTTTTTCTCCAGGAGGAACGATGTGCGTCAGTCTCGAGCTATTGCCAATGTTGTCGTCATAGCTGCATACAAAATTGAATCCTGATGTTCGAAATTCCAAAATTCAGAAAATTGAGTTTTGAAAGTTGAAAACCGACGTGAATCAAATGAGGTTTAAGAAAGCTAGCTCCTGACAGCTTATTTATTGATTTTAGAGCGAGCGACCAAAAATCTATCTGTACCACTAAAATTTTTCCCCAGGTTGCACATGGCAACCTGGCCTGTACAAAAAAAACCTGAATGCATCCAAGCATACCTAGAAATAAATTGAGATCAGAAACTAAAAGACATCAAATAATGAAAGAGATGAATCTTGTTGAAGCTGGAGAGTTACACCAATTTTATCAGTATGTGAATAGTAAACTTTCTGCATCTAGGTATTCCTGATCTTAAATATAGAGACATAATTGCCATCAGTCCTATTGATAAATAAATAACTGATTTGCTAAATGATTATTTTTCCTCTATTTCTACCAAACCTAAAAATATTCCTGATCCTAACCTTACTTCTGATAAAAAATTTGAACATAAATTCTCTTGTAGTTTTGATCACTGTTTTTTCCACATTTGCACTATAATGTGGAAAAAAATCTGGAATGTGGAAAAAATTTTTGAGGTCTTTCCACAAATGTGGAAGAAAAATTTGGGGTTTTCATATTGAAAAGATGCATTTTGGTGCATTTTAGGAGGTCCAAATCTCAAAATTTTCCGGCGCTTCGCACCGGTTATAACTTTAATAATCATCATTATTCATTAAGTAGCTGAGGCGCGGCTTTTATCATGTCTACCTTTAATTATCACTTAATCTATAATAGTTTTCATCATCTTAAACTTAGTATCTCATGTTTTAATTGGTCATCTTCAACATTTTATCATAATATTTAATGAAGATTCACATTTTTTCCTTTTGAGAAAGATCAATACGTCAAGTCTCTATGCTTTATGATGCGATTATTTCTTTGCTAACGTAAAATCAATTCAAAAGCTTCATGGAAATATCTTTCGGAAATTTATACTCTTCTTACTCATATATTTTCGACCAAGTTCATGAGAGTTTACAAATAAATTACAGATTTTAAAATTTTTCAAGTAAAGTTCTAGAAATTACGACTCTTGAACACAAAATTGGAATCTAATTTTTGAAATAAATGTTCGGATAATTGATTTTTCAGCATCCCAGAATGTCAATATACCTAAAAAAATTTCCGGCGCTTCGCGCCGGAAACATCACCATCTTTTTTGGGCTTTCACTTGTCATCATAGGGGACTCGACCATCGATTTCTCATGTAATTCAAAGTCAATTATGCTCTTGGATAGTTTGCTAGAAAATTTGTTCCACAATGCTTGTAGATTAGGCTTTAAGGGTTTCAATTTTTTCTTCAATTTTTCAAACCAACGTTATCACTGGGTTCAGGATTACTAAAAAGTATTTACAAAACGAAAATTTTTTTGTACAAAGAAAAATTAAAAATGTACAAAGACTTTTGACTCCAATCTTTGTACAAGTACAAAGGGGTGTTGTACAAAAAAACAGTGTTCCCGAAGTCATTTTTTCACTTAAAAATGCTTATAGATTCTTTATTTAGGTATGTGTTTTTGAACTTTTTCAAACCTTCTGGTGCTTTTAGAGCCGTTAATTTATCAAAATTGAGGGAAAAATTAAATTTTCGAGTTTCATCCAGGTCTAATCTACAAGAATGTGGAGCAAATTTTCCAGCAAACTATCTAGGAGCATACTGACTTTGAATTAGTACATGAGAAATCAATGCTTAAGTCCTTTATGATGTCAAGTGAGAGCCCAAAAAAGATATTAATCTTTCTAGCACTAAGCGCCAGAAACATTTTTTTGGGTATTGACGTTCTGCGATGTTGGAAAATCAATTTTCCGAACTATTTCAAGAATTAGATTCGGATTTTGTGTTAAAAAGTTGTAATTTCTAGAATTTTATTATTTGAAAAATTTCAAAACCAGCAATTTATTTGTAAACTCTCATGAATTTGGCTGAAATGATATGAGTAAGAAGAGTAGAAATTTCCGAAAACTACTTCCATGAAGCTTTTGAATTGATTTCACATTATGAAAGGAATATTCGATTCAAGAAGATTAGGGACTTGACGTATTAATCTTTGTCAAAAAATGTGTCAAAGAAAAAATGTGAATCTTCATTAAATTTCAAGATAAAATATTGAAGATTACTAATTGAATCAAACATAAGATAATATACGTTTGATGAAAACTATTATATAGATAAAGTGATAAGTGAAGGTAGACATGCTAAAAGCCGCGCCTGATCCAGGTAATACATAATAATGTTTATGGAAGTTATAACTGGCACCAAAATGCATTTTGTCCGTATCAGAAACCCGAAATTTTTTCCCCAAATGGGGAAAAAGCCCAAATTTTGTTTCCTTTTCTGAATTTTAAAAAAACGATTTGGGGGGAAAACACTGCCTGCTACAATAGAATAATAGTGAATATAGTGAAAATTCAAAACTCAAAATTCAAATGTGTAATTCAATGTTAAATTTGAACGAATTTATAGTTTTTTACTAGGCATTTCAAAATCTTAAAATAAGAAAAATAATTAATTTCAAAGGTTCACAATCAATGACTGACACATTATAGAAGAATATATGTGATCAAACACAGGACTCTGCACCAGAGCAGAAATCACCAAAAAAATTTTTTGCACAAAGCCTAAGAAGTCTGCATTGTGTAGAAAAAAACACTGTCCCTACTTATAATAAGCCTGCTTAGTTGAAAGCTAAAACGTAGACTTCAATCCCGAGTTTGATGATAATGATCAAGAGTAAGAGGGTCTGGGCTGGAAAGTATGGGTTTTTTGGGTTTTGAGTTTTTTGGATTTTAATCATCAAATTTTGGATTTTTTGGTTTACGTCTACAACAACGAAAAAAGGAAAAAAAAGAAGAAAAAAAGTTAACAAAAATTTTTCATTCATTTCTTTATAAACTTGGATTATAAAACTTTTAAACGATTTATTATACTTAAGAGCATCGTACATACTAGGCCATTGCAAACTTGTTTCTGCCCAAAAAGTTGCACTTTTTAAAAACTAAATTTTTAGTGGTTCATCGGCAGAAACAGTCATAAGTTTTTCGTGTTATTTTAATAGAATTTTAAGCGCATTTGATTAAGTTTTATGTATCTAATGATGTTTCAAATAGTTCCTATGGCGCTTATAAAGTTTAGTGCTGGAGCTTATATACACTAGGGGCAGCCTAAGCCTAAGCCCAATGGTAAGACTAATTCTGATTGCCCAAGCAAAAATCAATTGAATGGAGGTCTCACCAGTCGATAAGTTGCAGTTGTGACTACCTGGCCTGGCTTAACTAGTGCCAGTGACTACCTGGCCTGGCTTGACTAGTGCCATTCCTACTAATGTCTTGAAATGAGTACAAAATAAAACTCACATCACATTAAACTAAAAGACCCACAATACACCAAAGAAACCCCAGCAAAAAGCATATAAAATCCAAAAGTTCAAATTTTGAGAAACTGTTTATCAATCTCTGAAAAAATCTGCAGTGTGCACTCCGCCCCAAACATGTCAACAGAGTATTTTTACACCAAAACAATGTGTTTTTCGCCAAAACGTTTATTTTGGGAAAAAGGGAAATAATTTAGCACTATTAGCCAAATGGGGAAAAAGTTTTTATCTTACTTCCCCTACTTGTAGCATTTAAAACTTGAATGCACTTTAATGGGGTAAAATAGTTACTTTTGGCCGCTTCGCGGCATTATATAAAATACCAAATAAATTAGCACATGTTGTTTTTATGTGCCTCAGCCGCGATTCATCAAATTTCCATCTGTTTCAGTGCTTTTATACCCTAAATTCACTTAGTTTTACTATTACTTTGGCGAAACATTTTTAGGGTCTGAAAATTTTTTTGGAAAAAAACACGCTGCACCAAAAGCCAATATTCGGTAATTAAGCCAAAAATATGCTAATTCAATTGTAAATTACACAAACTGGCCACACTATTCAATCAATATTCATTTTTTCAGTTTCATCACGCTTTTTTTCTTTTTTTTTATAAAGTAATTCTCCATCAAGCATACAAAATAAATTCAAACAAGCCAATTCGTTGAAAAACCCCCAAAACCTCAAAAATAAAAATAAAAAACCCCTGAAACAAAAAACCCCTAGAAAAACCTCAACGCCCTCAAAAAACCCCTAGGTTTGGGGAAAACCCCTAACTTGGCAACACCGTTGAGGACGAGAAAAAAACGGTGGATGGAGTGGGGATGGGGAATGATAACTGGAATTTTGCCGGGAATGATCGATCACTACAGTAAGTCTGCTGCGAGTCTATAAATCCTTGTATGTATTCTTTCTTGCTTGCTGGAAGCGTTTCCCGTGCACAAATCTAATAAAGTCGCTCAAATCGTCGATTTTACTACGAATGCTAGTCGCAAATGCTCGCGTGATTATTTGTAGAGACAAACTCTTTTCGTTTCTAACGTCACGGGCGCAGTTTCTCTCAACACGAACTACGATAATTTATTGCGCGAATTATAATTACAGTAGGCTAAATGACAATGTACAAAAACTGTAAAAATATGTAGCACGCAGCGAATATAAATGAAATTTCTGCGAGGAAACAAAATTTATGTGATGAATCAAAGAAAAACAATTTGAGGTAGACGCTGCGTCGAGTCAGCAATCCAAGAAGTAGGAAAAATCTTTTAGTAATTATTGTTTCTTGCTGACGTCAGTTTCTTTTGACAATTTACATATTTTCCCAAAACTTACTCAAAGATCTTCGCTAGATCTATCGATTGGTACGGAATTCGACCACTTCTCGATAAGATTTGGGTCCAAAATCTATAATTTTGCAATTTGGGGTTTTTTCTGATTTTAAACTTTAAGGCGATCACGATATGAAAACGATTTTTTTCCATGAAAAAATGCAGAATCCCTCTTTAAACCGCCGATCCCAAATAAGCCGCCCGATTCCTATTCGACGTGGACGTCACTTTCTGTTGGAAAGTGGCCTGATAGCTCAACGAACCGCCGTTGCCCGAATCGGACGCCCGTTGACGCTCTTGGAAGCCGCCGTCCGGTCGGTAATCGATTTCAAACGCTCGACTACGCGCCGATAAACCGCTAGCCGGACGGCTGCCTCCGCCGCCGCCGCTTGGTTCGCCGCCGGGCATCGTTTGGGAACGGACGTATTGGTGGTTGGTAGTCGTTCGAAAATTTTCACCGCCGCCGCCGTTAACGTTCACCAAGGTCGTCGTCGTCGGGCTGTAACGACGGCGGCTTTCGAAACTGGAGTCGGCAAATTCGTTGGCGGCAGCGGCTGCCAAATTCGAAGCGGCCAGTTGCGTCGGCGAACCAGCGCGCATGGTTATCGATCGATCATAGGCAGAAACGTCGCCGTGGACGGGCGATACGCGGTAAAATTGGGCGCCGGCGGCGCTGGTCGGGCGATAGGCCAAGCCGTCTTCGACGTCTTCGATTCTGAAATGTTTTTTTCTAATTCAAATCAAAAATACTACAAGTTGGCTATCAATCGATAGATCTCGGATTTTCTAAGACGGTATCTCTATTTTTGAATGAGCTACGATGATTTCTCTCAATTTTATTTAATTGCATTAGATGTCAAAAATTATCATTAATTTCGCCTGAACCCAACAACGCCCTGTATATACAGTGTAGTAAAAATATATAGCCTCAGTAAATGCAGCGTACCTCCATTCATTTCGCGATTAAAAAACAGTGTCGTTTCTTTATTCGATTCGCAAGGTTTTGCGCCTCAAGACAATCAGCAGATTGTGCTTAGTATTCTGTAGTCAAGGCCAAAAAATCAAGATTTTTGTCCGGCGCTAGATTTTTCTCTGTTTTTTTTTATTTTTCGCGCCCGAGGTAGATTTTGCCAAGGAATTCGGTTAATGCGGTGGAAAAGCGTATCCATTTTTCATCTCAATGCTTTTCATCGCATCGAATCACCCACCATAATGTATTTTTGAGAATTTTTGGAAAACTTTTTTGCTTTTCAGGTTGATTTCAGATTATTTTACACAATGCCTAAATGAAAAGCGTCAGAAATTATACGATTTATGAATTTTGAGTATATGTGCCGACGAATCTTGTTTCATCCGATCTGTTATCCTTTAAAGTAAATAAATAACAGTTTGCATGCAGTTTCCATAGGCGAAAGTACACAAAAATGACGAAAAAGGAGTATTGGGTTGATTCGACCCTAAACAGGACGTTAAAGATAAAAAATAGCAATACTTTTCAAACGTATGAGCGTTTGTCGAAGAACTTCCAGTCTTGCTGTAAGGGCTATATTAAGGTTCATTGCATGCAGGCTTCAATTTTTTACGGAATCTACAGTAAAACAGAATTTACTTATCTAAATTCAAAAAACAAGGACAATATTTTGTTTATCGCATTTTTATCAGTATGGACATAAAATCTAACCGTCTTAGAAACCTGTTTCATGCCATGAATAATTTTTTAAACGTTACTCAATCATTTGCTGACGTCACAATCATACGTATTCTGAATTCTAAATATCAGAATTTGAACGATTTATCAAGAACTTACTGCCTAAGCATGAAGCTTCACCCAATTTCATTATGAAATTTTACAGTAAGATATTCCAATTCTAATTTTCGTAAACGACGACATTTTTTCAAAATCATTGAGTAAAAAAGCGTTATATTCAATTTTCCTTTTTCATAAAATCAACATTGAATTTCATGTTTGAAAAAGTTTCCCACAGTCTGCATACTTTTTACATTTTTGAGCATGTTTTCATTATCTAAAGTACTTACGTGTCTAAACTGAAATATGAGTTAGTTGCGTGCACTTGGGATTTTTAAATGTCGCTCAAAACGAAACGCTGGCTGTTTTTGTCTTGCGCGCCAGCCCTTTTATGAGAAAAAGTTGGCAGAAATAATAGACAAAACGTGCCAGAATTGTTGCTTTATTCAAAGAGCGAAATTGCAAGACGTGAAAATGTTCCTAGAACAACTGTGATTGGCACTATTACCAGATATCAAACATGGTTTAAGGAGTGGGCACCCTTGGAAACTTTCCAACTGGACACACCATTGGCTTCTACAAAAAATTGGAGAAAAGCAATGATTATCGAGCTTCGAACTTTGAGATCAACTGGGAAATGACAGTGGAAAATCAGTTCATTTGTCAACTATTCGTAGATTTTCTATCTGAGCTGGATTGAAAGGCATAGTCGCTGTACAAAAGCCATTCATTAGAAAAGTCAACCGTCAAAAACGGTTGAATTTCGCCCATCATTATTTTTGATGGACATCAGCTGATTAGTCAGAAGTTTTGTGGTCAGACGAATCAAAGTTTGAGTATTTTAATCAAAAAACACGTGTCTATGTTCGTAGGCCCTGGGGGACGGTATTCTGTTAAATCTATGGTTAAAAAATGGGGGTCATGGAGTACTTTTCTGGGTATCATTTGGGGCCAATGGTCCAAAAGATCCCAAATTTACTGCTAAGGCCTACACAGAATTACAAAGAAATCATCTGGGACCTTTGGTAGATGCAGCTATACCATTGCGTGCCACTTCGAATTGGATTTATCAACAAGATAACGATCCAAAACATTCTGCCAAGTTAATAAGAAAATTTTTCACTGGTGAAGGAAATTTGGGTCTTGGAATGGCCTCGCCAATTGCCGGATTTGAATCCAATCGAAAGTTTATGGAGGATTTTGAAAGAATTTCTCATTCGCAACAACTTCCATGTCAGAAATGGAAGAAAAGTTGATGGAAGTTTGGTACACGATAAGTGTTGAATCTTTGAAAAAGTTAGTTTCCTCAATGCCAGATAGATTTTGCTGCAAATGGTTATTCAACTAAATATTAAAAGTGTTGTATGATTGATAGTAAAGCTTTAGAAATATTTGCACCTTATGATCTTTGCTCATTTTAATGCAAAAGTAAAACGAAACGTTTTAAAAACACTGGACCTGCTTTATGGTTCATCATTTTTTACAAACGGATTTTCCAAAACTGGTTTTCAAATTTCTTCTCAAAGGCAAGCACATACATTCCTCTTACTGTGACTCTCTTTGCTTTACCTCCACATTGAATACAGTAAGAGCTAAAATTTCAAATTTGATAACTACTCATCAATTTCATTACAGAATTACAATTACTGTACCTCTGCGGCGAATGACGAACTTGGAATCTTGCCTGGCCCAACTCCTGTTGTTTAAGGGCACCACTCCCGTAGGCAGCCTGCACTTGGGGCGGGTGCTGCGGCGCCGGCCGTTTTTTATAATATTGCGCTCCATTCTCTTCCTGTTGTCCATAAATTCTATTTTGTTCTTCTCGATATTCGGCCAATAAACCCTTTATCCAACAATAATATAAGAAATAGAATGCCAAAACGACCAAAATCAGGGCGACGAGGGCGCTACCCAAAATTACGGCTATATTAAACGTATCCGATTGCGAAGCGTAATAATATTGCGCATAAGAATTATGCAAATTTGAGGATAAAAAGTACAGTAAACAATAAAATAATCCGGTAGTTAATCGGCAGGCGGCCATTTTGCGCCAATAGCGAAGAGTCAGTAATAAGCTAAAGAACCGGTTGGACTTCTCAAAAAATTTCAAACAGTCATCGTTGCCTATAATTTTAAGATGAAATACAAAAATAAACGGTTGCAAAAATAATCTGGTTTTTGGAGCAATTTGCAAAAAAAGTTCAACACCACTCGAAGAACTAGTTCTAATAATGAGAAGAAGCAAATATTTTTTTTAATTAAATAAATTGAGAATATTATTGAATCAAGGAAGATATTTCTGATTCGAGCTAGTGATCTAGATTCAAAGGGATTATTATCATGAAACTACATCTAGTTTTCATTCAAATAACCATTCAATTCAAATAACCATTCATTCAATTTCATTCAAATAATTCAAATAACAAATAAATATTCAAATAATTCAAATAATCTTTTTACTACATCAAATCAGAATCAAAAAATCTCGGAATTTTGATCTTGGGGTATAAAATATAAATGATCAGTGATGCAGATCTAGATTCAGGATCAGATCAGTTAACCTTGAAACTGGATATACTTTTGATTCGACTTAGTAGGAAGTTATGTAACAAAAGTCAATGTGATCTTTAGTGAGTAAAATCTAGATCAGATCAAAATCAGAAATGCGTTAAACAAAATCCTAATCCTCGGACTATGAAAAAATCCAAAAATATCAGTGATCTGGATTACTTTATCTTGAAATGATACTTTGTTTTGATTCCAACCGATACAAAGGTAAGCAAAAAATAAATTTGATTTTTAGTAAATAAAATCTCGATCAGATCACAATGGAAAAATCTTGAACTGAATTATGATCATCTAAATGAATGTCGAAATTTTTGATTTTACGACACAGACAAGATCATAATTTATTGATTAAAATCTACGTTATCCAATATTTAAATCAGTAAAATTTCTAGGAATCTCCAACAATACAAATCAGATAACATTTTTGCCACAAGTATGTGAAAATACTTCCGATCAAAAACGGGTTGATCAAGAATCCAATTCTTAATTTGATCCGTGACAAACAAATCTGATTTATTTTGGCTGTTTTCTTAATAAATACTACGCCCAAAATTGTTGAAAGCGTGTAAATTTTTAAATAACCCAATAGGTGGATTAAATTTAGGATCAGATCACCATAAATTGAAACTGGGTTTGGTTTGAGAAATCATGAAAATATTGAATTGATCTCAAATAAAATCTAGATCAGATTTGAATATAGAAAACATGCACAGAATTTTGATCCTCAGTTGTAAATATTGATTCAATAAAATTCTAATCTTCGCTTTAAAATAAATCGAATTCAGGATTTAAGCAAACATACTAAATATTAGAATTTCTTGATTCAAATCTATTTTATTTACTATTTTAATCTGTAAGTTCACTCCTATGATTAAGGATTTAAAATACATAATCAATTGAATAAGGTGCTCATAAAAATTCACTGAACATGCTTCACGTCAAATTGGGCCCAAAAAACTGATCCTCAACTTGATCGCTGACATACAAAACACAAAACTGATTTATAGCTTAAAAATTATCACTCATAACTGTTAAAAAATCAAAAAATCTATATCAAGATTTAAAATCAGATCATCTGGAAGATGAGAAGTTAAACGCAAAACATAAGTAGAAAATCTAAATAAAATTTGAATCAATCCATATTTCAAATAATACGTTTAGATTAGAATTTATTGAATCTAATTCAATATTTTTGAATTTCGATTCGAAGAATCAATAAATTTTCATTTTGTGAAATATCCATTCCGATCTAATCCCTCTGATTCTGATCAAAATCTGCTTGCACCAAGTTCAGAATTGATTTACTAATCAGGATCAAAATTCAACTTGATCTGTAAGAAATTTTTTCAACAGAATGCTCCAATAAGATCTAAATGAAAGTTGAATCAATCAAATTTTAGATTCCAGAGTGCGAGTCCAGCTTCGAATTTATTGAATTTTCTATAAATTTTCAAGAATCGATTGATTGGTCAGGATTAAGTTGATCGAGAATCTGATTTTTAGCTCCACATATGACAAACTAAATAAATTTGCAGTCACTTTTTTAAATAATGCTTCTATAAAATCTGGCTAAAAATAAAATAAAAAAGAACGTCAGCAAACAGGTTTTTTCCAAGAAATTTTTCCAAGAATATTTTGATTCAGATAAAAATCAGCCTTTATCAACTTAAGAATGTACTCATAAATCGATCAAGTTGATTCTTAAATTGTTTGAAGAAAAAGAGGAGTGGATATAAATCAATAAATTTAGGTTAAGTAAGTTCCAATATTTTCATGAATAGAATAAAGTTACAAAAATACCAACAGCTTTGAAACACTTAAAATTAAGCAAATTCTTCAAAAAGACCCAAATTCTTGGGAAAATAAAACCAAAAGCAATAAAATTGTGACCTTAACTGTTATTCCAGGAGAGTAACATAAAATTTTCACATCAAATTTGCAATAGAACCAACAACTATGTATTCTAAAAACTAGTTCCCAAGGTCTACACTATATGATTATATAATATACATAAAAGATGGGGAAGGCAGGCAACTACAAAATTTACATATCGGACAATGTACGTAGAAAGTACAGCAGAAAAATGGCCATTTTGAAAGGCCAGTTCGACTGTGGGTAGAGGGAAGAAACTTTTGAATCATCGACGTTCCTAACCAAACCAGTCAGTGTTGTTTGTAGATAGTACAAAAATTCTTCAATGCCCCTGCATATCTAGCGCAGACTTTTAGCTACCGTCTGCGTAGATAAGCTTTTTGTGTACACTAGCAAATAAACACCATACTAAAAAGTATATACAGTTTTCTACAAAAGCAGAAAAAAACAAAAATCACGATCAGACAAAAAGAAGAATATTCTATATTTTGAGAAGAGCAAAAATTGCAAATTCTCGTCACGATTCGCATTCTTCTAGCAGGGAAAAGTAGCCAGTATAAATAGAAATGCGAATTTTTCATGTTCCAAAAATTTTGTACCTGTTAACCAAATTTATATTTCTGTTAAATATGCAAATGTGGAGTATACAATTTTTCGGCTTGGTCATACTTCTGACACTGGTAAGCTTACTTTTGGAATATACTCACACATTGATGACGATTGACAACTTTCAATTGTAACCTACACCTTGCTGACGTCAGTGAATATCTCAATTCAGCCGCCATGACATTTCGGCCACTGTTTTTTAACATTCATTTCGATTCAGGTACTACGATGCTTCAGAAAATTGTACTATTTTAGCCACTTGAATGATTAAGACATCCAAAAAATTCGATACTTTATTTCGTGTCGAGCAATCTATGATCATTTTTATGTTTATCTGGTTAGAAAATTTATGAAGATAAGTACAAAAGAACTTACCTTACAAAAAAATTCAGATACAAAAATGGTGGCTGAATTGAGACAATGCCTGAAAATTCTCCCTGGATGTCTATCCACACGAGTATTTATACGGGCCCATACAGGGGGTACACAAAAGATACCCCTGTACAAAACATATACTTCAAAGTTTGCCACATTAACTGTGTGGGGCGATATAGGGGGTGTAGAAAATACGCCCGAAGCTTCAACCTGTAGGATTCTACTTCCATCTAGAAAGTACGCCCAAAAGCTTCAATAAGTAAAATTCGACGCCAATGTTCTTTGACCAACCCGAATGTTAAAATTGATGATGCAATGTCTCTCAAAAAATATAAAAGATAATGCCAGAGGGCCGCAGAATTCAATGACCTAACAATTTTACTCATTTTTCATAAAATTTTAATTGAAAATTTTGTTTGGGACACATTTTTCACGTATTCGAGGCCAGACATGCACGGCAAGAATTTTCCAGGTGGCAGGCTCCATGGACTTTTTTCCCTGGGGGGTATGGGGGGGGGGGTGAGCAAAAAACAAAAAAAAAGTTCTGCAAGCCTCTTTTTTATACAAAATATGCACAAAAATCATGAAAAAAGCTGTCTTGGAAAAAGTTCAGGTAGGGGTGTTTGGCGATTTTTTTTGCTAGGGGGTCGCCAGGGTCTCAGGTATGGGGGTCTACCCCTCCCTACCCCCTATGTGCATGTATGTTCGAGGCACGTTTTATGATGATTCCCTTTATTCGGGACACGATTTTTGCCATCAGATAAACTACAGTAAACAGCTATAATATAGATTTTTAAAAAAAATTTTACATTCTCCGGTAAAATCTAATCGTTCTACAAAATTTTTGTACAGTTTTAATAGGTTAAAATTTTTTTTGCAAAATGCGTGGAAAATCGTGTCCCGAAACAGTGAAAAACGTGTCCTGAAAACAATGCTTAAGCATACGGAATCTTCAAAAATCGTGTCCGGAATACGTAAAAATGTGTCCTGAACAAAATTTTTTGTGAAAATTTGGTAAAAAATGAGTAAAACTGTTAGATCGTTAGATTTTACGACCCTCAGGCGTTTTTTAAATTTTTCCGAAAGAGATTGTGTCATCAATTTTAATGTTCGAGTCAGTCGAGAAATATTTAGGGTGAATTTTACCCATTGCATTTTTGTTACTGCTTTCTACATGGAAGTCGAATTTTACACATTGAAGTTTTAGGCGTACTCTCTGCATGTAAGTGGAGTTTTGCTGGTTGAAGCTTTGGGCATACATTCTACATGGAAGTAGAATTCTACAGGTTGAAACGTCGGGCGTACTTTCTGTCTGCACCCCCCCCCCGTATCGGCCCCACATGCTTATTGCTTAACGAAATTTGGATCACATTACATCATCGACCATACTTCCTACACCCCCTGTATCACGCCACCCAGTTAAGACGGCAAACTTTCATGTATATGTGTAGTAGAGGGGGTATCTTTTGTGTACCCCCTGTACAGGCCCATATAACTACTGACACAACCTTTATACATTTGCCATTCTTATTCTAGCGCAATGGTCAAAAGGGCTAGACATGTAAATTTTATATTCTACATTTTTCGAGACAGCCCATGTACACATTTTCCATTTTGACTGCAGCGTCCAGGACAGTTACTGTATACATGCAGATTCAATGCTTTGCACTATTCGAGACAACCTGTACACCTTTGCCATTCTGATTTTAACGTCATGACCAAAAATGGTTACTGTAGTCATGCAAATTTTCTGTTTCATATGTTTCGAGAGAAAACCTGCAAACTTTTCCCTTTATTCTAATTGCAACATCATATGGTCAGAATGGTTACTGTAGTCATGCATATTCTCGACTTTATATTTTTCGAGACAACCTGTAAACTTTTGCTCATTCTCATTCCCAAGCCATATGGTTGGGACGGTTATTGTTGTCATACAGATTTCCTCGAGTATATTTTTTGAGACAACCTGCGGCACACCTTTGCCATTCGAACGTTAATGCTTACTGTAGTCATGTGAAATCCGTCCTTTACATTTTTCGAGACACCGTTGTACACCCTGCCTCATTCTCATTTCAGCATCATGGTCAAACGGACTTACTATTGCCTATGAACCCGGCGTTCGCTGCTCCGCCACCGGCTGCTTTGCCCGTTTTTCCGCCCGTCGTAGCCGCCGCCGCACCGTTACCGCCACCGGCCTTCCTACCAGCTGCCGCGCCATTAGTCGGTCCAGCGCCACTGTTGCCCTACAGCGTCGGCGCCGTTTTGGCCCCGGCCCCCGGTCCGCCACCCGTCGCTTGGAACGCCTTCCAAACGCATTGGAATAATTTCCATTTTATGTACAATAATCCGGTGTTGCGTCGTTTTTTGATCGGCAAGAAGTGAATTGTGTAAAAAAGGAGGCGCAATTGATTACTGTAGCCGGAAAATGACAGTATTTTGAAAATTTGGTTGTTATATGATAATTGTATGTTTAAAAATATTAAAATTTTCGGAAAAACATTGATTTATGTTTCAATGGCCATAATTCTTCGTGCATATCAGGAAAGACATGTCTGGTGGTAGACTAAAAATAGATCAAGTTCTGGCTAACAACTACAGTACACTAACAAATATGAATGATGAAAACTTTCGGAAGAGAATATTACGGTCGTTTGAAGCCTACTATAGACAAGAATTAAAGATTTTTCGAAATTGAAGCTGTGTTGCAATTACAGAGGAAAAGCATGAAAAGGGTTTCACCCCTATTCAGCGAGATTCAATACAGTGATTCTCAAAGGAGCCAATCTCAATACAGTGAATAGTAAAAAGTTCTATGCTTTGGAGTAAATGGACACATCATTTTCATAATAAATTTGCAAATTCGGCATTTTAATTTCCTTTTTGCTAGTTGAGATCTATTTTCAGTCGCATTTGGCCGTCTAAGTTTCACATGCCTTTCTCTTGCAGTTGTGGTAGGTATGCAGGAACGGGCCATCCCAAAATTACAGAAAATATCTGTCAGAGAAACAATTTTGCAAAACGTTTGAAAAAAAACAAAGACCAAAATTTATCGTGAGGATTTCCGATTAAAATTATTTTGTATTGAGCTTAATTGCAAGAAATAAAATTTAATGAAATAAATAAAACAAAATGAAATTAAGGAAATAACATGAACTGAATAAAATAATTAAGCAGTCTTTACATAACGGAAAACAAATAATAAAGAAACGAAGAGTAGAATAATGTAATAAAAAGTCGGCAAAAAATAGCACAAAAGTGCACGACCTGAAAAAATTAAACAAAAAATGGCTCAAAACAAGAATATAAAAGGGAATAAGTCAATAAGGGAAAAAAGAAACAAAGAACATGCACGCAGATACACTCTCCATAAAAGACGGACGAGCAGCTTTTTTTAATCTTTTTACGTTATTTATCGCATGTCTTGTAATAATAATAAAAAAACCAAATTTTTTTGTAATTATAATAAAAACTTACCGCAAATTCTATTTTATACTATAGTCTGTTTTTTATAAAATGCTACTAAAATGAAAAATGACACAAATATTAGGTGACTTGAAAATTCTGCACATAAAGCTTTTACTGTAAATTTTTCCACTCAAAAAATTTCCAAGTGTTGACTGAGTTTCGTCACTAAATTTAAGCTTCATAGACGTACGGTTTGGTAGAAAATGCTGAAAATGTAAAATAGTACTTGCTTCCCAGATTCATTATTTGGAAGCATTTTATAAAAAACAGATTATAAGTACAATCATCATTGCTAAAAAACCAATATTTAATGGCCCGTCCTTGATTTTTCAACAAATCGCTCAGTTTCAATTGGGTTCAAATCTCTTGATTGGGGAGGCCAATCACTGATCATGGGTATCGACTGATCAGAAAACCATTTTTTCGTCATTTTTGCAGTGTGACATGGTGCATTATCTTGTTTAAACACAAATTTAATGTCAGAAGTCAATCTAGCAATCATCTGGTGTAAGCGAACCTCCAAAATATTATAATAGGCTTGGGCGTTTACCTTGAATCAATCGATCCAGACCAATGCACCAACATCTGAATAGCTAAAAAAACCCAAACCATCACAGCCTCATTCATTTTCACTGCTTTACTCAAACATTCTGACTGATAAGCTTCGCTGCTTCTTCGTATGCAATATTCGGGTCTGTCTGAAACCAAACACAATGAGATTTATCTGATGAAATCACTGATTTCCAACATTCAAATGGTTGTTTTAAATTTAATTTTGTCCATTTTTTTAATCGAATTTAATTTTCATAGCATAAGTTTGCGCTTACATTGATAAATATCGAGTCCTACTGGTGTTAAATGGCGCTTCAGCTCAATTTAACACCACCTCAATATTCAAAATCAGCAGATAATTAACCCAGCGGAGTTTGAACAAGCTGACGTTCATTTTCTTTGGTCTGCCTGATCCCTTTTTTTTCCAATGATCCAAAAGCATTTTCCTTTGTTAACAATTATTGAATAAGTACTTTTTGATGTTTTTACACCATACTCCAATGACATTCGATCGATTATTTGACATTGTGATAAACTTGATTTTGCAAATGCTGAAATTTTCGAGCAATTTTCAATAAATAAATGATTAGTTTTGAATATGGCACCGACTCTGAAAGTGAAAAATTGTTATAATTAACCTAAAGTAATCAAATAATACTTCAAAAAATGTTCCTAGATTTTTCATGAATCGTAAATATCAAATTATGGGTGATTTGATTACACAATATAAAAACAATGACTTTCTCATGTCAAAATTGCGTCTAAAGTGATCAATTAGATGCCAAATGTTCAGATGACTTTTAAGTAATAATGAATCTTATTTCTGAGCTCAAAGGTATTCAATGTTTTTATAAACGTAGGTTACATGAAATGACGCTAGTGATTTCAAAGCTCCAGAAAACAGATGCAAGTTTCAAAAAACAATATTTCACGAACGGGAAACCCCCGTGTCTTAAAATTAATTTTACAGTAACAACAATCATTGCACTTTATTTCGCCAAGAATCAGACTTGATTATCTACAGTATTTAATGAAATATCCATCAATCTAATGTAGAATTCTGCAAAATGGTCCATTTTTTAAGGAGATTAGTATGTTGATAAGAAACAGACCAGAATAAAAAGCTGTAATGTCATGAAAACATGCTATTAAGCTATGTCAGAAATCTGGCGATTGGTACCAAAATGTTTGCTAACCAACATCCACCAGATCAAAATGGAGGACCAAATAGATCTATTAGGCCAAAATGTCTACCCTTCCAAACTCCATTTTTCCATTCTCTTTTTTGAAAACTCGCTATTTTTAGAATCTGTTCTGAGACTTCGCTGTTTTGGGTTTCGCTATGGAGTAAACTCCCAAAAATACTATTCACGGTGTAAACTTTATTAGAACTGTATAAACTTTCGCCAATGCGAACTTTTTTTTGTCAAAAAATTATTCTTTGCCGAATTTCTTGAAATGGAATTTCGGCGGCAAACGTTCGTCAAACGTTTGCGGATCAACTTGGACGGCTAGGAGATCGTCGTTCGGCATTTTTTCCATGAGCAACAACCATCTAAATGTTACGTTATTCGTGTGCCGATACGGTAAATCGTGTTCGTAGGCGAAATCGTCCTGTAAAAATTAAGAGTTTACACCATTTTTACGGCTTACTGTAACTTTTTTCGTATATCCTTACTTTTTTAAAAATCGAAACTAAATGGGACGGGCCGTAAAGTAAATATCGTTCATCTTTATGTTTAAAAATTGGCGTAAACCCGTAAAACTGGCATTGAGCCAAAAGATTATTTTTGTCGTTCTCCGGCGGATTAGAACACAAAAATTGTTGCGTCCACGGGGTAAATCGATTTTTCGATAAATCGTATTCGACTAACGTTCCGTCGGCGTATATTATACTCAATAATTGTTGATCATCAAGTTTAACGAATTTTAGATCAACGACGAGAGATGCGGATTTGGGTAATTTGAAAGGTGTCGCCTGCAAAAGAAGGGGCTAAAAAACTACAGTAAGAAAATATGCGAATTTTAATTTTAAGTTTAAACCTTGTAATGAATTTTAGAAATATAAAATTTTGAATTTGTGAAAATTTTTTACAGTAATTGAGTCAAAAAAATAATTTTTCTGGAATCATTCAGAAATTCAGTAAAATTTCAAAGCTGCAACGCGCGACGTCATGACCTTTATGCAGATTTTTTTATCTTGCTGAAAGCAAATTTTTATGCTGAAAAGAGCATTTCAAAATTTACAAAATTGTGTGCACAAACTCATAATTTAATGAAAGAAAAGGAAAATGCAAATGTTTGACTTTGTTAAAATTTCCTACAGTAATTGAAGCAAAAGTCTATTTTCCAAAAATCATGTAACAGATTTTTCATTTTATCATTTTTCAAACCTACTACGCCCGACGTCGTGACCTGCATTCTAACAATATAAAAAAAGATTATTCTGCTAAAATCATCTACTTTTGATGTGAAAAAGTTTGACTTTATGAAAATTATGTAAAGGAATTGAATCAAAAAAGGATTTTTCCAGAATCACGGAAACTGATTTGTAACTTCGTTAACTTTAAGTCTACAACGCACGAGGTCGTGACCGTGAGCAACCTCAGCAAATTTCAAATATTAAAAAACGGATTATTTCGGGACAAAAATCAGCATTTATGAATCTACAAAGCGATTCATTTTCGACTTCATTATTGTAAACAAAAAAAAAGTTTAAACCTCGTAATATTGAAGTTTGATAAATCCTATAAATTTTTCAATGCGTATAAAAAAGTCCGAAACTTCGATTGAATCAAAAATTTACAATATTCTATGGATCGGAATGAGAATCAACATTTTCAAAGTGGAATCTAGATGGTGATCAACATCCAAATTTTACAATTTGATTAGAAAATTAATTAAATTTGATTCAAGTTTGTTGATTTTTCTGATTTCTTTTAAAATTAAGTTCACATTTCTGATATTCTAACCTTTTTAATCGACGTTTCAACGACGAATATATCATTTTTCGACGTCATAATCGCTATCGTGCTCGGCTTAGAGTCGCTGATCACTATTTTACGAATATACGTTTCTCGATCTTGAGCAAAAAATATATATAACGCCACATAAACAAAAATATAATCTAAAATTTCAGTACCCGGATAATTGATTTTATGTTTCAATTTGACGAATATAGCCGAAATTTCATAGACAAAAATGGATTTTTCTTCGTCGTTTGCTAATAAAAGTGATAATGATTCGGAATCGTCGATAAATGATAAACAATCGCAAGGAGGAAGTTCCGATAATTGATCAATTCCGGCTAATAATGTCAACTTTTCGAGACATATGGAATTGGGCTTGAAGAAATAGAAAAACGATATTTTTCATAATGAGGTAACGAATTTTCAGGCCTCTAGACGGGAAAATTGTACACAACAAATAACAACTTGTAGAGTCTTTACAATTAGAGTATGTAAAAGCCTTGAAAAGTCGACAAATCGAAAATTTTCAATTAGGAAAAAATCAGGTAGGAAAATTATTCGAATTTCGCTTATACATTTTCGCTCATATAATCGTTCCTGGCGATTTTGAGTACCGAAGTCTTCTTGCGATCTGAATAAGCTACGTAATCACCGGATTTATCGATCGTACAAAATAAAATTCTATTCGATTCTGACGTTTTTATTCTAGCGATAAGACGCGGATCATTTTTCATCGGTAAAATTTGTTTAGATTTATCTAAAAATAGAAAAATACGTATAAATTCAATCCTGGAATTTCTTATGTATTTCCCATTTGGGGGGGGGGGGGCGTTCTAGGGCGTTTTAAAATCCAAAAATTTGAAAAAAATTGGATTTTGACCGATAGCTAATTAGAAAGGGAATTTGTTTATTGAGATTATTTGAGGGTCATTAAATGGGAGGACTTTATCTGACTAAATGCGTATCTGGGTCATGACCTCATGCGCCTAGACGAGAAAAAACATATTTAAATCTTCAATTTCAATACTTACTGAAATTTTCTGCAGTATCTTGTTTCTCGGCCATTTTCCAAACGTCCATATGCATATCGTATCGAAAAATAATGAAATTTCCATCTCGAGCAACTTTTATGCTATCCTAAAACCGAAAAATCACTAATCGTAGAATTTTCTAAAATACTAAGTTCGAGCCTAGTGCCATAAAAATTGTTCCCAGGAATCGTTGGCAAGTGGTAATATGGCTCAAATTGGTTAGTCGTAAAGACCACTTTGGTCGAAAAGATGTGAAGACTTTTTTGGCAGGAAATTGTTGATTTTTAGGCAAGAAACGACCAGAAAAGACAATTTTTTGCTGAAAGAAGGTTATTGTTGAAAAAATCTGTCAAAAATCCTGATTTCATTAGTCATACAGGTCATTTTTGAGCAAAAAATTATTGGACACGTTAATTTTCTCGGTAGAAATTGTCATTCTGAAAAAGTCAAAATTAATTTTTTGAAAGATGTCTTCTTTTGCACAAAACTGCCAAAAATATTTTTTTTGTGGCGGAAATTCATCATTTTTGAACAGAAAACGGTCAGAACTGTCAATTTTTATGAAGCAAACAGCCATTCCTCAAACAAATAACTTTCAAAAAATGTCAATTTTTTGATAGAAAAGAACTACTTTTGAGAATCGAAAAACAAATGGTTGAAAAGGTTACCTTGAATAGAACATGGTCACTTTCGAAAAACGATCAAAAACTAATTTATCGATTGAAAATGTTTGTTTCCTGTACGAAAAGCATACATGTAATCGGGGGGGGGAAGTGCTATGGAACTTGCCCAGAAATCGTCGATCATATGGCAAGCCATTGGGCGACCGCCGTCCAGGATTTTCCAATCTTATAGCTAGCCATATGGTAACCGTAGAGACCCCCACACTTTTGGTCGAAAAAATACTGACAAATTTCAATTTTTTTGACGAAAAATGTCAATTTTTGAACAAAAAATGGTCAAAAACGTCAATTTTCTAGGCCCTAGCGCCATGAATACATTTTTTGGATCTTTTCAGGAAAAATTGCAATTTTTCAAACTATTCTTCCGACTTTTTTTCGTGAAAAAATCGGATTTTTTCCTTCAGAAACCCCTCACTCCATTATTCCGGGAATCACTGACACCCTGTCAAAAAAAGTCGCCCCCCTCCCCAGACTTCAAGGCTCCGTTACATGTATGATGGAAAGTAATGTCATTTCGGAACAAAAAATATCAATATTTCGGCGGAAAAAGAACGCTCTTTAAAATAATCCGTCAAAAATGTAAATTTTTTGGTAGAAAATGGTCATTTAAGAATGAAAAACGGTCAAAAATGTCAACTTTCTGCTGGAAAAAGATCATCTGCAAACGAAAAAGGCTGAAAAATATTATTTCTAGCAGAAGATAGTCAATTTAGAAAAAAAACAGTAAAACTTGACAATTTGTTGATATTATGAATGTGAACGAATCGGGAAAAAAGTCATTGTTGAACAAAAACGGCCAGGAGTGTTGATCCTTTGGTAGAATATGGCCATTTTCGAAAATTTTTGTGCCCGGATGATCGATATTTTATGTTTTAATTCTCTAAATTTGTCAATTTTTAAGCAGAAATAGTCAGTTTAGTCAAACTTTCCACACAGAAATTCCTGTTTTCGACAATTTTCCGGACTTTTAAGGCGACAAATAGAATAGTCCTGCCTCCAATGACCTATTCCCTAAAATTTCAGGTAATCGATGAATTCACTGAAAAAGTTTTTTTAAGGCCAGACCCGAGACTCAATTTGCATATACACATGTACATGTAAACTACTCACAGTGTCCAAAATGGGACAATCGATTCTAAGGTATTCCGATCGTCCGCGTCTACGTTCAAAATCGCATTTCACTAAATTAACGTCCAAGCCGCCGAAATAAAACGAACTTTCGCCGTCGAAAATGATCGAACGAACGTCGCGCGAACAAATTTTCGTATTTCGGAAGCCTTCGACGAAAACGCTATTCGTTCGATTCGTCGCCGACGGAGCGTAAATTTTGCCGATAGGTCGGAACGTGTTGACGTGGAAATTTTCCGTCAAATTTTTCTTTATCGATTCGTTTAATGGCACGAATTGTACGATAGTGGGGTCTATGCCCGATGAAATTACTTGATTTTTTATCTGAACATTAACAAAAATTTAAAATTAAATAAATTCAAGATTAATAAAGAATATTTTCTTGAAAAACATAATGAAGAAAATCAAATTTTTCGCCTAGAAACGCCGGAAACAGTTCAAAAATAGTAACTTCTGCCTAGAAAACAGTAAACATATGTTTTCATTACGCGAAGCACCGGAAAATTGGCATTTTAGACAAAGAAATTTTTACAGAAAAATTAACTTTTTTCGAAAAAGACCATTTTCTACCACAAGAGGGCATTTTTGACGCTTTTTGCTCAAAAATATCCACTTTATGCTGAAAAATAGACATTTAAAAAAATCAAAAGTAACAATTTTCTATCGATAAATATACATTTTCTGGCCATTTTTATTCGGCCAAAGGTTATTTTTATCCGGAGATTTGAAATTTTTTGACATTTTCTATAGAAAATACTAATTTTAGAAAAAAATTGACATTTCAGGCCATATTTGTTCAAAGATTACAATTTCCTACCGAAATTGACAAAATCATGAAAATAAAGTTTCGAGTTTTTATAAAATTTTCTTACTTCGTCGTAGACTACGGTCAAAACATCGGCTTTGTGACTTTCGAATTCCTAAAGAAAAAGAACAACAGTAGGAATAACATTTACAGTTTAAGAGTCAACTCCTGTAAGGATCATCTGAAGGTGGGATATCTAAAAATATAACTTTGAAAAAATTGGATCATTTGCTGGAAAACCGTCAATTCCATCGTTTCTACCTAAACGCCAAGCCTGAAAAACCTACATTTATGAGACTCTTCGGAAAATTGGAAAAATTGCAAATTGTTTTTCGAATTTTCGGAAGTGTGATTTTTAGCCGTTCATCTTCACTATACTTCTGCCATTATTTTCTGCCTAATTATCAAATTTCTATCATTTTACACTCACATTAGTTTAATCAATTTGTGCTTGTATAAAAAATAACTACCGAATTCGATCTACTCAGCGATAAAATCCTAAAAATAAAATCTAGAAATGTTTAAAAAACAATCTTCGCAGAAATTGACTCTTAAAAAATGGAAATTTCAACTAACGCATATTAAAGTGCCACTTTTGGAGTCCCAAAACGATGTCACGCCTCTACTATCGCCGCTGACGATCGTCAAATTTCTGAAAATGAAAAATGCTGACGAAAAATTTATCTTCAATCGGGAGAGCGCCGTTAGGATCGCAAAAATAATCGTCAGTCATATGGTGACCCAATGAAATAGTCTAACCATGAGGAACCCAATCTTTCTGGAAGGAAAAACCCTGAAAAATGTCAATTTTTTCCTCAATGATGGAAAAGGTTCATTTCTCCAAAAACGGTCAGATATTGAAAAAAAAACGATCAAAAATGTCAATCTTTCGGTAAAATGTTTTTTTTTTCAAACAGAAACGGTAAAAAAATCAAAATTTGAGCGATCGATGACTGCCCCAGGCGTCGAAGCTCCGTCGTGAGTATGATTCTGAGATAATTTACTTCGTTATAGCTAGCGACCAAACTAAAGTATCGTATTTGTTCGTCGCTGTACTATTTTGCGCTTGTTTGGTGCCTTGGTCGTATTTTTTATTCAACGTTATTCGATTTAAGCACCGCGAAGTCGGTAAATCGTAAATCTTAATTTCGTTGATTGTACCGCTAGCCAAAATTTGATCGTTCGGGCTGATTGCCAACGATAAAATACGTTCTGTAAAAGAGAAATCTTGCTGAGAAACGACACAAGTTCCTGCAACATTTAAAAACGAAAATTTTTCAAGAATAGCACGGTTTAAGATTTTTTGCCCAATTTTCGAAAAAATGATTGATTTCTAGATGAGTTCTTTGATTGTTTACCCAAAAATTTACTTGAAAATTCCCCAAAATTAAAATAATTTTCTTTTTCAAGTGCTCTAATCTAATAATAAAATTAGCTTACTATCAGTCCGTGATAAAGGATTTTCGATTATGATTGGAGATCCAGGTTCATCGCCAATTTTACATCTCAAAATAGCTCCATCTTCTGTGCCGAGCTGAAAAAATTAAATATCTAAACAATTTTTTCTAGTGTTCGGAATTGAAGCCTAACTTACGAATAAAGTACTTTCGTCTCTACTTTTAACGCAACTCCAAATGGGACTCGGCGATAATTTAGTTTCCATCTAAACAGGAAAAATTTTGTTTTGTTTTTTTGTCAAAAAACACGTAATATTACAATAGGAAGTCGACTATGAAAACTCCATTCGGTCAAAAATCCACTGGCGCCGACGGAAAATAACCTCTTTTTGCACCAAATAACGTTTTCGGCTTGTCCATTTTCGACCGGATCGAAAACCTACATATAATAATGAAGAAATTTTTTTGTCAGATATAGAAAACTGTCCAAAAAAATTTTAAGCTCAAAAATTATGAAGCAAACACCAAGCATGAAAAAAGGTCTTGACATAAAATTGAGCATTTTTTGACCAAAAGAATTTTAAAAACATATTTACTCTTTCCAAATGAAGTTTTTTATCTGCGTCGAAAACGTATATCGTTCCATCGGCCCTGAAAATTTAAATTTTCGAGCTATATTGATAATAATTTCGACATTACTAATCATATACCTGGAAAGTGCCAATTTTTTAAGTTCGGACTCAAAAGCTAACGAATTGATCGCGCTCGTTGACGGCTTATAAAGCTGGCATCGATGTACGACGTATTTCATGGCCTTCGAATCTTGGAACAATATTTTCTTGCGCTCTGTCTAAAACTTATTCTTTTTCTAAATTCAGCAGCGCTAAAATATTGCAAATCCGTTGCGAATTTTCTAAGAAAGTGGAGAAGTTAGCCGAAAAATCATGAAAAGGAAATTTTTTTGTTTAATTATTTTCCACAACTCGTTTTTTCCTTGAAAATTCTTTAATTTTCGGCTACAAATATATTCCTAACAACGATGTAAAGATTAAATTAATCCTAATTTATAATTGCATTTTCCTGAAGAAAACTAATGCGGAAGTTGCATAATATTTTGGTTGAAAAAATGTGCCAACAATTGTCAATTTTTATATTAGAATCAAACACCAGAAATACGAATTTTAGTTCCCAATCTCGCTGAATGAAAAGAGGAAGTTCAGAATTTATATTTTATCTATCAGTTATTGACAATCTCTCGGTTTGCTGCGATGATACAAAATATGCTATTAGAAGAAAATTCGTTCGCGTTCGAGGCAAATAAAATTAGTCAATAATACTTCATTGATTCGGCTCGGCGCCAAGCACCGGGATAATTTTGCGTTTTTATTTCGGCTCCGAAAATACCTAAAAATCAAGAAAATTTTGTCTTTGACTAGATACTCAAAATTGTTGTGCCAATTGGCAAAAACGCTCAGAATTTTTTATGCCATTCCAATTTTTTCGGTGCCAAAAAACATGTTCGGACACAAAAAGACACGGTGGTCGGAAGGAAACCAAAGAAACGCTTGTAGCCAGCATTTTTTTGTGCACGGACATTTGTGTCAATTGGCATAAAAGGCCAAAAAAATTTGTGCCAATGGCACAAAAATATTTTTTCTCTATAAAAACATACTGAAAATTTTGAAAAAGTTTTACACCAAAGGTTAATTAAAGATACTTTCACCGCGCTGATTTACACCAAAATCGTGCCTATCTTGTTTTTATCTTGCCACATCAATGAGATAAGAAAACCTAACGAGAAAACGATTTATACGATTCAAAAATAAATCATACGCTGCGAGAATTCAAATATTTCTATAGAATTGGTAAGAAACTTTGTATTTTTATCCAATTTTCGGCCACGAATTTCTTCCTAACGATGCAAATATTAAACTAAGGACGCCTAATTGCTTTCTTGTAAAAAACCAAGTTGAAAATTATGTAGATTTTTGGTCGAGATGCATAGCTGTAAGAGGTACGATCAGTTAGGGTGGGCTAAACCCAAAATTTTGGGGTGGGGTTCCAAAACTTATAAAATTTTTGTTTGGGGAGGTGGTCAAAAAGCCCTCCAAAAAAGTTCCGAAAATTTTCCCAAAAAGAGCAAAAAAAGTCAGTTTTTGCCAATTTTTTCGAAATTGGGGGGTTAGGTATAGGGTTGACCAAGTGGGGTGGGAGGGGTAAGACATTTGGGTAGGTATAGGTTTCGACCAAGTGGGGTGAGGTATATACATGCACGTGGGCGGGGGCTTTGAGGGGGGTTTGATTCCAAGCAGACTTTGATTGACCTCCAGCAGATTTGACTACCCCAGCAATGATCGAGAAGATGACGAAGGAAAATGAGCAAGAGAAAAGAGAAAGTCGTCATAAAAATGGGAATGATGCTGTACTGTAACAATTTTACTAAACACAGCATACTTGAAGTTCAAAAAACTAACATTGAAGCTCTAAAGAGCATATCTGACTGATATAAAATGAAGAATATGTTGCTTGGATGTTAGAAGACCTATCTGAGATCTTTTTTTCGTTGTCATGAACAAAAAAAATTGTGTATTCCATCCCCTGTCCTGGCTGACCCTCAGCAGAATTTCTATGCTGTGCAAGTATGGTGGGGTCCCCCCAATTACAGGTATGTCGAGATATTGTGCGAATAATGTCAATTTTTCCGTTTGGATCAAACACCAAAAATAACTATTTCAATTGCAAATCCAGCTGACTGAGCTCAAGAAGTTGAGAATTTTTGATTAGTAATTGAAAATCTCAAAGTTTGTTGCAATAATACAAATATTTATACACTATAAGAATTCGCTCGCGTTTGAGGTAAATAAAAGTTAGTTAATATTGGCAAAAAAATCGAAAAAGGAAAAAATTCTGAAGAAAATTTTGGGGATCGGATGCAGAAAAGATGTATTAACATCTTTTTTGCGCTCTCACTTGTCATCAGAGGACTTAACTGTCGATTTCTCATGTAATTCAAAGTCATTATGCCCTTGCATAGTTTGCCGGAAAATTTGTTCCACAATGCTTGTAGATTAGACTTTAAACCACCGTTTTTTTCTCGAAGATTTTTTCCACATGAAAACCGGACCCAGAATTTTTTCATCATTATCCAAAAATTTTCCACATTTTTAAGAACGTTTATAATGTGGCTACGAATGCTTTTTTATGCATTTTAGGAGCATACCCAGGCGTTTTGAAGTTTTAGGAGTCAGAAACCTGGAAAAATAAGGAAAAATTGAGAAAATTCTGGTTGGGTTAGTTAAAATCATACATGTAATTGGAGGGGGAAGTGCTATGGGAACCCCTCCCCCAGAAATCGTCGACCATATGGCCAGCCATTGGGCGACCGCCCCCCCCAGGATTTTCGAATCCAATGGCTAGCCATATGGTAGCCATTGAGACCCCCATACTTTTGGTCGGAAAAATACTGAAAAATGTCAATTTTTTGATTAAAAATGTCAATTTTTGAACGAAAAATGGTAAAAAATGCGGATTTTCTTGGCGCTTCGCGCCATGGACACATTTTTCCGGTCTTTTTAGGGAAAAAATTACTATTTTTTAAACTATTTTTCGGACTTCTTTCGTGAAAAAATCGATTTTTTTGCTGGAGAGACCCCTCCCCCCAAAATTTTGGGAATTACTGACCCCCGGCCCCAAAAAAAGTCGCCCAACCCCCCAGACCTCGGGGCTCCGTTACATGTATGGTTAAAATGAGCTGATATTGGTGTCCCGCAGAAACAGAGAAAGCATGTTAATGATAGAGTTCTCATGAATTTATCCGCTATTAACATTTTTGTGCTTCCGATTAGAATTATCCAATTATTTCATACTCCGACCTGGAGCGCAGGAAAAATTTTGGATTTTCACCCTCTAAAACGGTATAGAATGATCCTTCACAACGTTGAGAAATAAATTAAAGTCAAATTAATCAAACTGGAAAGTAATTTGTTCCTTATTCTGGTGCGAAGCGCAGGAAAAATTTTCGAGTTTTTATATTCTAAAACGCTGGAAAATAAATCGCTTCAACAGATATTCACGGACAGAATTTCTAGAGTCACAGTCTAGAATGATGTGTCCAATTTCGATCTTCAATAAATGCAAACGTTTATGTTGCAAACGTTTGAAAAATTCGAAGCATCGAGAGGAAAAATTGAGAGAATTGATGAAAATCTCTATTTTCAACGAAATACTGACTGTTAACGATTGGAAAATAAGATGAACTAACTCGATTGATAGAAACTGTTGACCATTTATAAGTAAGTGGAAGTAGATAGGCCCCGCCTGATAGAAAATAGTTATTAATCGTCTTGTATGTTGCAAAAGCACTGGTTTGCTCCAATTTTTCACTGCACAATTCTTTAGGGGGAGCGTTGCCTGCTCATATTTGGCTGAAGAAATTTATTCGAAATATCGATCGACTTATTTAAAAACTCAAGATATAGACTCCAAACGTGTTAGCCATACAAACTCCAATACATCTTCAAATGGACGCCCAACTATGACGCCAAAATTACAAAATTCACAAAATGTGCCAAATTCGCCTAATTTCCAATTGGATATTCAATTCGAAAATGATTCACACAAAATTAAAGAAAATTCCGACGATTCACCATGTTTAATATGCTCGAAATTAGTTACAAATCAACACAATGACGGCCTTAATTGTGATTTTTGTGCTGGGTGGTGCCATGCCGAATGTCTAAAATTACTTGCTGCTGTTTCAAAATTTTTCCATAGCGACACCTATATTAACACTGGATTCATCCTTCCTTTTATTTGTACCAATTGTAAACCAACTTTCCGATCATTTCCACGTCAAATTAAACTTATAAATTCTCACTTAGACGCCCTCTAAATAATAATAAAAATACAATCGTTAACCTTATTCATCCGGACAACATAAATTCGAATTTAAATCAAAATTTTGATGTATCCTACCTCCAAACTTTAATTCAAGATGGGATTGAACGGGAAAGTAAAAAATATAATGCAGTACTTTTTGGCCTACCTGATTCGAAAGAAGACTCAACCGAAGTATGAAAGCTAGCATCGACCTATAACCACGAGTCAGTGGATGATTCTGATATCATCAAAGTTTTCTGTGATGGCCCCCACATACCCGACAAACCGCACTTTCTAAAAATTTGCTGTCCGAACTCTGCCGCTAGAGCTCAATTTATTAAATAAATAAACCACATCGTAAAGCGGGTCAATGATCAACCTTTTTTAAAAATTTGTTCGCTAGGCCTGATTTATCGTATTTACAGCAAAAGCGACATCGCGAACTCGTATCAGAATTTAAGAAATGCACCAGTCAAGGTGAACAAAATCTCAAAATTGATTATCGTCATGATTGTATTGTGTCAAAATTAGTTCCATCCATCTATGCCTAGGTAGCAGCCCCCAAAGCAATTTCAGATTTGAAACTTCTCAACTGTATTCTTTTCAACTCTAGAAGTATTGTGTGCAAACTTGGTGAACTTAAAATATTACTTGATACCCAAGATTTTGATATTGTTTTCTGTACAGAAACATGGTTAAACAGTTGTATAACTGATGGACTTTTGTGTAATCTGAATGCTTACAATGTTTTTCCTAGCAATGGAGAAGGTAGAATCAGAGGTGGTGTAGCAATTTTTGCTAAAAAACATTTAAATTTACATGTACTCCCACTACCTACAGACTTGTTTTTACCAGAAATACTTTTGGTAAATCTTATTTCAGACAAATCCATCTTGAAGTTACTGTTAGTTTACCATCCACCAAATTCTAATCCTGACTATGATTTAAAGCTTTGTAACCCTATCACTTGAATTCCAAATCAACATCATGAAAATATGATTCTTGGTGATTTCAATCTTCTAAAATTTGATTGGAAAATCTTTTCATTTCCAGATTCAGAACTTCACACAGGATATTTTGATGCCTTTTCATCAACGGACTTATCACAACTGGTCACAACTCCAACACATGAAAATAATATTATCGACTTTCTTTTTGGTGGTGAATGTATCTCAAATGTTAGAGTCTGTCCACTATTTTAAAACAGTGATTGCAACACCATAAGTTTTAAAGTATGTTTTAATACAAATCATAAAATGCTAAAGTTTAGAAATTTTAACAAAGGAAGTTACGAGGCAATTGAAGCTGAGTTATCACTAGTTTCTTGGCCTGACCATTTTTCTCCATGTATTAATTCTGAAGAAATGTATCAAGTTCTTCTTGATGTTTTAACTCCTCTGATTGATAAATCTATTCCATTAGTCAAGCGAAAATCTGTCAGATCCAAATATAACAAAAATATTCAACACTTGCTATCCAAAAAGCTTAGATTATGGAAAAATATCGAAGATGCAAAAACCTTGCTAAAAAGCAAGTTTACCATTTTTTATGTAAACAAATTTGATCAGAAGTGTTTAAACAACAACTAGCTGAAGAAAATCAAATTATTGCAAAAAACGACTCAAAGGCCTTTTATACCTTTGTAAACTCACGCCTGCGCTCTACTAGAGACCTACCCCCTCTTGTACATCGGGATTCTAATATCATAGATAATAATGTGAAATGTGAACTTTTTAATGATTATTTTGCATCTGTTTTTACACTGGATAATGGCACTTTGCCTGAGTTCAAAAACCGATCTAAGGTTGATCTCTCATCAGTATCTTTCACCATTCCAATCGTTTTAGCAGCCATAAAAAGCATCAAGCCATCCACTGCATTGGGACCTGACAATCTTTGTGCTTTTTTGATTAAAAAACTTGCTACACATTTGACAAAATTACTTCCATCAATTTTCGAAGTTTTTTTCCAGACGAGCCACCTTCCTAAGTTATGGAATTTAGCAACTGTTGTTCCTATTTTCAAAAAAGGTGACCCGGCCCTGGTTGAAAATTATCGTCCTGTTTCCTTATGTTCAGTCCCATGCAAAATTATGGAAAAAATTATTAATAATAAAATTTTAAGTTTCCTTCATCAGCATAACCTTTTAGCAGATCAACAGTTTGGTTTCCTAAAACATAGATCCTGCGAACTACAGTTACTCACGTGTAAAAACTCATGGTTGAATCAGTTGGAGAAAGGACACTCCTTAGACATAGTGTACATTAACATTGCCAAAGCCTTTGACTCAGTTTCCCATTCTAAGCTCCTTCTCAAACTTTCTAAATATGGTCTCTTTGGTCCCCTTTTAAGCTGGATATCAAATTTTCTTAAGAATAGATTTCAAAGGGTCAAAATTGGAAACTCTCTATCATCTCAGCTCAAAGTGTCTAGTGGTGTGCCCCAAGGTTGTGTATTAGGTCCAACTTCGTTTCTTTTGTAAAGTGAAATTTTTCTTTTTGCAGATGATCTAAAAATTTTCAATGTATCAACAAATTTTATGATTCTTCAACAAGACCTTGATACTCTTTCAAATTGGTCTACTGCTTGGCAATTACCTATATCTACTACAAAAAGTTATGTCCTGTATTTGGGTGCAAAAAACTCATCGTGTCAAAGTACACTTTGTTACCAACATCTCCCATCAAACGCAAGTTATGTTAAAGATTTGGGAACAGGATTTTTTTGTACATGACCCATTTGCACATACGACAGCCAATATTTCATTTGTACAATTTGTACTTTTTAAAAATAGGTATAAATAAGTAACCTGTGTCCCTCTAATGTCATGGCCAAAGACTAATAACCAAATCAGTGTGATTTTCAAATTACATTTATAACTACAAAAAAGTTCATTAAAATTGAGCAAAAAATTGAAATTTTCGAGTTTCAAGTCTAATTTACAAGCATTCTGGAACAATTTATCTACAAAACTATCCAATAGCATAATGAGTTTGTATTAGATGAGAAACTGATGGTTAAGTCCTCCATGATGACAAGTGAAAGCCCAAAAAAGATGTTAGTGTTTCCGGCGCGAAGCGCCAGAAAAATTTTTTGTGTATTGTCATTCAGCGACGCTGGAAAATCAATTTTTCAAACATTTATTTCAAGAATTAGATTCGAATTTTGTGTTCAAAAGTCGTAAATTTTTAGAATTTTATTTATTTGAAAAATTTTTAAATCAGTAATTTATTCGTTAACTCTCATGAACTTGGCCAAAAAGATATGAGTGGAAGAGTAGAAGTTTCCGAAAACAAATTCCATGAGGCTTCCGAATCGATTTTATGTTAAGAAAGGAATAATCGCTTCAAAAAGTTGACAGACTTGACGTATTGATCCTTCCATACCTGTAAGACCTCCGACTGGTTGGGGGGGGGGGGGGGGTAAATCCGAAATTTTGGGGGGTAGGGTAGAAAAAGGTCGAAATTTTTCCCAAAAAAGGCCAAGAAACATACACTTTTTTGCAAATTTTTTTAATTTTTTCCAAACTGGGAGGAGGGTAAATGATTTTGGGTACAGGGTTGGCCAAGTTGGGGGGGATCCCCCCAACCCCCCCCCCAGGTACAGGTATGCTTGTAAAATTTTAAAATCAGTATTTCATTTGTAAACTCTCATGAACTTGGTCGAAAATATATGAGTAAGAAGAGTATAAATTTCCGAAAGGTATTTCCATGAAGCTTTTGAATTGATTTCACGTTAGCAAAGAAATAATCGCATCATAAAGCATAGAGACTGGAGGTATTGATCTTTCTCAAAAGGAATAAATGCGAATCCTCATTAAATATTATGATAAAATGTTGAAGATTACCAATTAAAACATGAGATACTAAGTTTAAGATGATGAAAACTCTTATAGATCAAGTGATAAATGAAGGCAGACATGATAAAAGCCGGCCCTGAGCTACTTAATGAATAATGATGATTATTAAAGTTATAACCGGAGCGAAGCGCCTGAAAATTTTGAGATTTCAACCTCCTAAAATGCATCTTTTCAATATGGAAACCCCAAATTTTTCTTCCACATTTGTGGAAAGACTTCAAAAATTTTGGAATTTTTCCACTTTACCGGAATTTTTTGTTTTTTCCTGAAAACAACTTTTTCTGCAATTTTAACCGTTGGTGATTCCAAAAAAATCAATCATTTCGCGCGGAAAACACTGTACATTAAAATTTCCAACAGAAAATATGGAAATCTTATGTATTTAATAATAATTCCTTTTCGACAAAACATTTATTCCAAATCGACATCATCATCTAAAACTTCATCAACAGGTTCATCACTATCACGATACAACAATCCTGCCAAAGTTAAAAATTCAACAGCTCGATTTCGCAATGATTTTGGGAGTTTTTACAGATGACGGTGGCCACGCCGAAATTGGCGGTGGCCACGCCGAACCATTTGGCCCTGGCCACGCCGAAACATTTGGAAGAGCCTCTACAGCGCTGCGCCCGACGGGCGCAGCTGCTGTACCCTAAGCCTAAGCCTAAGGAAAATTTTAAAGGTAGGGTAAATTCGGTGGCCACCATCATCTGCAGTTTACCCGCCTTGGGTATATCTAAAAAAATAAAACATATTGAACATACCTGTAAGACCTCCGACCAGTTGGGGGGGGGGTAAATCCGAATTTTGGGGGGGGGGATAGGACAAAGTCGAAATTTTTCCAAAAAAAAGGCCAAAAACATACACTTTTTGGCAAATTTTTTTAATTTTTTCCCAACTGGGGGGGGGGGGGGGGTTTGGGGGGTAAATGATTTTGGGTACTGGGTCGGCCAAGTTGGGGGGGGGGGGTCCCCCCAACCCCCCCAAGTACAGGTATGATATTGAAACAATAGTTTCCGCGCAAAATGATTGGTTTTTTTGGAATCAGCGACCTTTAAAATGCCAGAAAAAGTTATTTTAACCCAAAAATAAAAAATTCCGGTAAAGTAGATTTTTGCACATTCTAGATTTTTTTCCACATAGTGCAAATCACGGTTTTTTTCCTCGAAGATTTTTCCCACATGAGAACCGGGCCCAAAATTTTTTTCCTCATTTTCCAGAAATTTTCCACATTTTCAAAAACGCTTATAATGTGGCTACCGATGCTTTTTTATGCATTTTAGGAGCATACCCATGCATTTTGTTGTATTTGGAGTCAGAAACCTGCAAAAATGAGAAAAAAATTGAGAAAATTCTAGTTATATTAGCCAAAATGAGCTCATGAAGAATATATTGGTGTTCTACACGAGCGGGTGAAGCATGTTAACGAATAACGATAGAGTTCTCAGGAATTTATCCGCCCTATTGACATTTCTGTGGTTCCGATTAGAATCATTTAATTTTATCTAGTTCTTGGTCCGGCGCGGAGCGTCGGAAAATTTTTTGGATTTTTGCTTTCTACAACGCTGGAAATTGAACCTTCACAACGTTGGGAAATAAATTGAAATCCGATTCATGAAGAATAATTTGTTTCCCGTTCCGGCGCGAAGCGCCGGGAAAATGTTTCAGTTTTTATATTCTAAAACGCTGGAAAATAAATCTCTCCAACAGATATTTATAAACAGAAGTTCTAAAATCGCAGTCTAGAATGATGTCTTCAATTTCTATTTTCAATAAACGCAAAAGTTCAGGTTGCAGACGTTTGAAAAATTCCAAACATCGAGAGAAAAAATTGAGAAAATTGATGAAAAATCTCAATATTGGGCAACATAATTGACATACCTGTACTTGGGGGGAGGTTGGGGGGACCCCCCCCAACTTGGCCAACCCAGTACCCAAAATCATTTCCCCCCAACCCCCCCCCCCCCCCCCGCAGTTGGGAAACAATTTAAAAAATTTGCCAAAAAGTGTATGTTTTTTGGCCTTTTTTGGGAAAAATTTCGACTTTTTCTACCCCCCCCCCCCAACTGGTCGGAGGTCTTACAGGTATGATAATTGACTGTTAACGATTAGAAAATGAAACGAGCTAACTTGATTGATAGAAACTGTTGAGCATTAATTAGTAAGTCGAAGTAGATATGCTAATGGCCGCGCCTGATAGAAAATAGTCAATTTTGTACCCGTGACCGGCGCGAAGCGCCGGAAAATTTTGAGATTTTGACCCTTTTAAGTCCACCAAAACGCAGCTTTTCGGTTTGGAATTCCCCAAAATTTTTTCCTCAATGAGAACCATACCCAAAATTTTTTTCCTCATTTCGAAATTTTTTTCCTCAAAAGACCCCATTTGAGGAAAAAAAACGGTGGTGCAAATCACTGTTTTTTTTCCACATTTGCACTAATAATGTGGAAAAAATTTTTGAGGTCTTTCCACAAATGTGGAAGAAAAATTTGGGATTTTCATACTGAAAAGATGCATTTTGGTGCATTTTAGGAGGTCCAAATCTCAAAATTTTCCGGCGCTTCGGGCCGGTTATAACTTTAATAATCATCATTAATCATTAAGTAGCTTAGGCGCGGCTTTTATCATGTCTACCTTCATTTATCACTTAATCTATAATAGTTTTCATCATTTTAAACGTAGTATCTCATGTTTTAATTGGTTATCACTTATCTTCAACATTTTATCATAATATTTAATGAAGATTCGCATATTTTCCTTTTGAGAAAGATGGATACACGTCAAGTCTCTATGATTTATGATGCGATTATTTCTTTGCTAACGTAAAATCAATTCAAAAGCTTCTTGGAAATATCTTTCGGAAATTTATACTCTTTTTACTCATATTTTTCGACCAAGTTCATGAGAGTTTACAAATAAATTATACAGATTTTAAAATTTTTCAAGTAAAATTCTAGAAATTACGACTCTTGAACACTAAATTGGAATCTAATTCTTGAAATAAATGTTCGGAAAAATGATTTTCCAGCATCCCAGAGTGTCAATATGCCCAAAAAATTTTCCGGCGCTTTGCGCCGGAAAATACCATCTTTTTTGGGCTTTCACTTGTCATCATAGAGGACTTGACCATTGATTTCTTGTGTAATTCAAGTCAATTATGCTCTTGGATAGTTTGCTAGAAAATTTGTTCAACAACGCTTGTAGATTAGGCTTCTAAGCAGGGTTGGCAAGACCTGGGTTTTTGGGTTTTTCTGGGTTTTTCTGGGTGCATTTTCTTGACAAAATTTGGGTTTTTGGGTTTCTCTTAATTCTTTTAAATTTTCAGATGGTATTGTTTTCAGAAAAAGAATTTAGTTTTTAGTTTTTTTTAAATTTTAAACTTTTTTTATATTTTAAATTTTTTTCATGTTTCCTAAAATTTTTTGTTTTCGTTTTATTTTTTTCATTAAAAAAATTTTTTTTTATTTTTTTTTTTATTTTTTCAAAATTAAAAAAAAATTTCATAGGAAACACGAATGGGAAAAACACAGTTCCTGCGCTACGGAAGTCAAATCTTTGCCCGATGAATCGGCCTATTTTAATCGTGGATTGAAAATACACGATTCCTATAATTTGATAAGGTAAAAAATGACGTCATCAATTTTTTTGATAAGAAAATTTGTTTATTCTTCAAAGTTTCAAAGTTAATTTTAAAAAATTAATATTTTGCATTATTTTCGGTATTTATCACTGAAATTTATAAATTTTTAAATTTTTTCAAAAATTTTAAATTTTTTTCTTTTTTTGTTTCATTTTTTCGTTTTTTACTGTTTGTTTTTTGTTTATCTTTTTTTTTGTTGTTTTCTGTTTTGTATTTTTTTATGTTTTCATTTTTTTCTTTCTTTTTTTGTTTCTGGTTCGTTGTTTTTTATTTTTTTTTAATTTTTTTCTGTTTATTTTTTGTTTGTGGTTCGTTAGTTTTTCTTTTTTTTGTTTTTTCCTGTTTTTTTCGTTTTTTCCCTTTGGTTTTTTTTGTTTTCTGTATGGTATTGATTTTTATGTTTTTTTTTCTTTCTTTTTTTTTGTTTCTGGTTCGTTGTTTTTTCTTTTTTTTATTTTTTTCTGTTTGTTTTTTGTTTTTCTTTTCTTTTCTTGTTTTTTGTTGTTTTCTGTATAGAATTTTTTTATGTTTTTATTTTTTTCTTTCTTTTTTTGTTTCTGGTTCGCTGTTTTAATGAGCCAAATCGATAAAATCGTTGTGCAATGTGCAGTCGTGACTCGTGTAAATATGTTACAACCAAATGTATAGTCAGTCTTGAACACTGTTCAGCAATTTAATACACTTTATACATTAAAAATAACATTCTCATATATATTTTAAGTAAAATGATCATTCATTAGCACAAAACTGGAACAAAAACCCTAGAAAAACCCACCGAAAACCCAGAAAAACCCACCAAAAACCCAGAAAAACCCACCAAAAAACCCAAAAACCCAAAAATGAAGATTTCAAAAACTGGGTTTTTGCCAACCCTGCTTTTAAGTCGAACATTTCAATTTTTCCTCCAATTTTAATAAATTAACTTCTCTAGAAACATCGGAAGGCTTGAAAAAGCTCAAAAACAACAGTGCGATAAACCGTCTGTCATACCTGTACTTTGGGGGGGGACCCCCCCAACTTGGCCAACCCAGTACCCAAAATGATTTTCGCCCCCCCCCCCCCAACTGGTCGGAGGTCTTACAGGTATGCCGTCTGTGAGCATTTTTAAACCAAAAAACTGATTTTAAGACGAAAAAAAATTTTTTCCACATGTGGAAAAAAATATGACCCCTTTCCACATTTGTGGAAAAAAGTTCGTGGAAAAAAAACAGTGGTGCAAATGTAGAAAAAAACAGTGGTGCATTTCAAATTACTTTGTGACAAAAACACAGTAATAGCTTGTTTATGAGAATCTAAGTAACAAACAACAAATACATGATGACTTTAGCGACGTTCAGAACGAGATCAAATCGCACACCAGCGAAACTGAACAAAGTGAGACTAAAAATAACGTTTCTCTAAAGAGCGAAGTCTGAAAATTGCGATTCTCAAGACAGCGAATAGTAAAAAGTTCTATGCGTAGGGTAAATAGACACATCAATTTTCTAATAAATATGCAAATTAGGTATATTAAAACCGTTTATGCTAGTTGAGAGTCTGTGTTTAGTTGCATTGGCCATATGTAGTCTATTTTTTATAAAATGATTCAAAATGAAAAGTGACACAAATCAGTACTGTCGTCAAAACCGTTTACACGGAGCTCTTTCTGTAAAATCTTTTGGGTTAGGTCAATGTGCTCACAGGTTTTCAGTCCTGTACGATATATTGTCCATCAGCAAATCGTGAAAATCTGAAATACTACTTGCTTGCCACTCTCATTCTTTAAAAGCATTTCAAGAACAGACTATAAGTTTCGCATGCTTCCGCGCGGTAGGAATGCACAGACGGACCACGCCAATATCACAAAAAAATATGTCAGAAAAACAGTTTTTCAAAATGTAAAAAAAAACAAAAAATTATCATAAGGATTTCCGATTAAGATTGTTTTGGCAAAAAATTAAAATAATGAAATAAATAAAACAAATGAAATGAAATCAATAAAATGAACCGAGTCTCGCTGAATAGCGGTGAAGACTAAGAACGAGACAGCCTTTCGTTTCTGAATCACACAATGATCATAAATAAGGCAGGCGTGCGTCACAAACAGGCATCAAGATACATGATACGTATTGGGATTTTTGGTTAGGATTCTACAATAAAAGTTTTATGCAAACGATTCCCGATAAAAATTGTGGAATTGCAATGAACACAGTCTTCAGGTTTAACTAAAAAGTTGCGTAATTTAGAAGGAATTAACAATAATATTTACAAGAACAAAAAACTATCACGCCAATGTTGCCCGAGACCCTATCATTTTTTCGTCTATAATAGACCCTTGCGACGAGTTTTCGAATTTGGATTCCAACATTTTCCGTCTAAAAAATAGTACACATCTCACAAAAACGGCGTGATTCAGAGTAAACAATAGTTTATTTTTTAAAATGCTTCCAAGTTGAATAAGAACAAAAATTAACTATGTCGTCAAAATTGAGTACACAAAACTTTCAAAGAAGGATTTTTCATTCGAGAAATTGTTAATAAGCTCACAAATTTTCAGTCCCACCTGACAAATAGTTGAGCAGAGAATTGTAAAAAACTAAAATAGTACTTGATTTTCACTGTTATAATTTTGGAAGTATTCCAAGAAAAACAGATTATATACTCCATTCATTTTGAAACAATCGATGCAGCGAGGTCACAGTTAAACTTTCATCGAAAATTATGGTAGAAGATCGTTGACGCTATTCAATAAATTATTCCATCCTGATGCAGTCTCTTTGATAACTCTTCTCAATGATATCAAATTGATTTCTTGATCTTTAGTAAGGCTGCGTTTACCAATACTTCGACTGCTGCATCGATCACTGCAATTTCAATGGAGTGAATCGACCTTATAATAACAAATTTACATGTATTCAAAGCGCATTATGTCGGATTGGGTGACAGATGGCTTAATTGTCGATAGAGATTCTTCTAAATTCTGTTTTGTAATCTCGAGACGAATTTCTGGAGTTTTTCTATTTTCCGATTCTTCTTTGATTGTTTGACGTTCAAATCGATTAAACTGTAACAGGTAATTTGTCATTTCGGAAAACTGTGAAAAGAAGCAAAATGCAACTTTAAGGAACAGATTTCCTATCGTCGAAGAATCCTTTTCCGGAAAACACTTGATCAAATCATCGGAATTAGAATCCTTGATACGACATTTTTCCATTTTTCGATCATCTTTCGCGGCATACAACGCCAACATTTGCGCCGTAAATAAAATCGATTTTAGATCGGCGCCCGAAAAACCCACGGTTTTGGCGCCCAAATAAGTTAAATTTTCATTTTTTTTAGAATCAAATTTCAAATTTTTCGATAAAGAGTGTAAAATTTGAATTCGTTCTTCCTACGAAAATCAAAATTCAAATGAGAAAAAACTGGTTTGTGAATTTCACTTATATATACTTACTGTAGTCGGTAAAGCGCAATAGAAATGATGCCCAATACGACCCGGTCGTAAAAAAGCCGGATCGATCAAATCCGGTCGGCTGGAAGTTGCTATTATATAGACGCCTGACAAAAGTTTAAAAAATTATAGTTACCCACCCTCGATGAAAAGTCCAAGGGCAAGAGGTTCCCAGGGTCAGATTTTCCAGGTAGGGGTAAAGTTGAAAATTTTCGGGAGTAGTGTAGCTAAATATCCACTAAACATATAATTTTTCCCCAAAATTAGGCAACCAGTGATCATTTTTTAGGACTTTAGGCAGGGTTAGTCTGCCAGGGACCCTGGAAAATTCATTCCCTGCATATCTGCCTGCATTCACAGGTGTATTTTTGGACTACGTCGAAAAAGTTACATGTAAAACGATAGGGAAAAAAATTTGGTTAAGACTCGAGAATCTCATCGAACGACTTCCATTGAATGCCTTTTTACCATAAAATTCGACGTTCATCAATTTAATCTGATAAAAATTTAAAAATTTTTTTCGCAAAACTTGATATTTTTTTCAGTTTCTCATATCAATGTTCTCAAAATTTAAATTCACCAAACCAATTTGGTCAAAATCAGCCATTCTTTGGCACAAAAATTGTCATTTTTTGCCTTGATTTTGGTCAAGAGATTAAAAAACAATTCACTTTCGGGTTCTCACCATCCAATGGTTCAACGCCATCCAGTTCAGTCAAAAGTTGGTTGACAACCCGATCCGTAACTCCCGTACTGTCGTGGCCTCGCCTGGAGTTGAATTTTTTTTACATATTTTGGGGAATCTTACACTTTTTAGAATTCAAAAGCTAAGATTTTATCCAAAAATTGAAAATTTGGCGTGTGAAATTTCGAAAGAAAAATTTGTTTTGAAGTGGATATTTTTCACAATAAAGTACGGTATACCTAACCTCGGTGCTAATGCGTCAAATTCGTCGAATAAAATCATCGACGGTCTAACTGATCTAGCTCTATAAAATATAAAAGACAAAATTTAGAATTGATTGCGCATATATCGAACTATTTTACCTGTGGAAAGTATTCCTCACTGCCTCTTCGCTGGCTCCTATATATTTTGATAATAATTCAGCACCCTGAAAATTTGAGTCAAACCAAGACTTGATTAAACTGACTAAAATAAAGTTTTACGAATTTCATCAACTTTATGGCAGTTCACTGTAAGTAAGTACAGTAAATTTTAGAAAAATCAAAAATTAATCAAACTGACAAAAATCAAATTTCACCAGTTTTATTCAATCAACATCATGGTGTAGATTCATGTAATTACAGTAAATATGACCCAAATCAAAACTTGATTGGACTGAAAAAATAAATTTATATGAATTACATCGATTTTACGGAAGTTTTGTAATTATAGTAAATTTTAGTCAAATCAAAACTTGATCAAACTGTCAAAAATCAAATTCAATAAATTTCATCAATTTTTTGAAAGTTTCATGTAATTACAGTCAATTTGAGTAGAATTAAAGTTTAATTAAGGTGGAAACATTGAATTTAAAATGGATTTAATCAACTTATAGATGTTTTGTGTAATCACAGTAAATTTGAGCCAAATCAAAACCTGATTAAACTAACAAGTTTTGTGAATTTCATCAAGTTATTAATATTTCATGCAATTAGAGTAGGCTGTTTACATTAGGACCATAAAACTAACCTTGACAACAATACAATTCAAACTACACATTTTGGCAGTCAATGAAGCCAAAACAGTTTTGCCCGTTCCAGTTGGCCCGTACAATAGAACACCATCCGTCGATTTTATATTCAGTTTTTCGTAAATTTGAGTATACTAAAAATAAGCATGCGAAATTCACCTAAATTTTTCTCAAAAAAGTTACTTTCGATGGCCAAAGAAATATTTTTTCTAAATCAAATTTTAAACTCTGATATCCGCCGAAATCGTCCCAATTTTGAAGCGTTGATTCGTCAATTTGATGTAAATTAATAGATTTGAAATCTTTCAACGCAGAATTCACATCAATTAAATCGATTTTTCCACGTTTTTCTAAAATTAACAAAGTTTAAAAGCTCAGTATTACACTAGAAACAAAAAAATAAACAAACCAGGATTCTGATTAAGCTTCGTGGTAGAAATTTTTTCGATAACGTGAACGAGATCGCCAATCACGCATCCGCGGCTTTTTTCCACCAATTTTTCTAGAATCGATCGATTTTCAAATTTAAAATTCTTGAGCCTAACCATTTGTTCAAAAAATTCCAATCTATCCGCCTATAAAGAAAATTTTCGACAGAGTATAAAAGAAAGGAAGTAAACGCGAAAGCTGAAATACATCGTCGTGCGGACAAATTAGAGGAAACTGGAAAAATCCAATAAAAAGATCGAGCCAAAAAAAACGGAAAATTTAAAATAAAAACGACAAAACAGATAAACTTGACGAGAAAAATGAGACAGATAAGGGCGATAGTAAACTCAAAGAACAAGAAAAAAAGGCAAAACAAACAAAAGACAAATAAACAAGAAGCAAAAACAAAATTTAGCAAAACAGCGGAGAGAAATAAAATAGAATGTAGTGAAAGTAAAGAGGATAAACCAAACGGGAAACATGAAAAACTTACAGGGAAAACGATGGAAAAAGTAAAATAAAGCCACGAGAAAACAGAAAAAGCTATGATGAAAACATCAGAAAGCGACTACGGTAAACTTGACATGAAAAATGAGAATAACAAGGAAAATTCACCGTAAATTGAAAAACAAAAAGAAATACAATAAAAAGAAAAAATAAAACAAAAAAGAAATAAATGTAAAGGAAAAAACAATGAGTAACAAAATAGTGAAGAGATAAATAGGATGTAGTGAAAGCAAAAAAAGATAAACCAAAACGGGAAAACACACAAAAAGTACAAGGAAGAAAAAACGATGGAGATATGAAAATAAAGCCAACAGTAAATTTGAGAACAAAAAAGACAATAAATAAAAGGAAAATCTACAGTAAACTCATAAACCAACAATAAAAATAACGGAAACCAAGTCAAACAGACGACAAAAAATAAAATTAGAGAGGAAACTAAGGAAACAAACGATACATAAAAAATAGAGAGAAATAAAATAAGGGAGGGACGAAAAAAACTGACCAATTTAAAAAATTGTAAAATACAGTAACTTTACCTCATTGAGAACAGGCACTTGAAAACATTTAGTGAAATATCGACGACCTTGCGACGAAACGAGACTACGGTGAATCTTCGATTTGCTTTTACAAGTGGCGATGCAAAGGCATTTCATTCGTTCGTATTTGATACAATCAAGAAATTTGATTAGAACTGAAATGGGAAAAGTCAATTTCACGGATGAAAAAAGACTCAAATTTTATTAACTTTACACAAGTGAAAAAATTTCATCAATTCCATATTCACATTGATTGTCAAGTGTATTTTTATACATTTTATGATGTAGAAAAATCCTCAGATTCAGAATTCTAAATCGTCAGCAATTTATCGATCAGCTTTACACAAGTCTAAAAATTTTCATAAATTGGGTATTCATATTGATCTTTCATAGTAAACTCCCAAAATTTTACAATAAAGTGGAGTATTAAAAATCTTGATTAAGATTGTATTTACATTCATATTTTTCTGTATGTTTACGTTTTAAAATGTGGAAAGGTTTTCCTCTAATTTTTTTCTACCAAGTTCACAATTTTTCCATAAATTCGGTATTCGTATATGTAAATTATTATTGTATTTTCCACACATTTCACAGAGTGGAAATATTTTCCTTGAATTCCGACCTCAACAATGTTTCTACTAAGTTTACACAAGTCTAGAAGTTTTCATAAAATCGCTATTCATATTGATTTTTTAATATATTTTTTCTCAGGTTTATAAGAATTTTCCTTCAAATTCTAAACTATTCTACCTTTAGCTAATCGCACGAAATGCATCTCTGCACCAGGCGTCAATTGTTTCGATGAGCTCGGAGCGGCGCAAAGTTGATCTAAATCGTCTAAAATTAGAATGGACGGTTCGTTGACGAAACATTCTTCGAAAACACGCCCGAAAGCTTTGGTAACCGATTCTAAATTTTTGCCTAAAAAATATGCTCCGATTTAGAGTAGAAATTGGCTAAATTTTCATCTTGTCTTTTCAATCTTTTTACTATTCAAAGTTTTACAATCGAAAAGTTTGCGGAAAATTTTGCGCCGTCGGTCCAACGAATGGGCGCATTTTTCGGCCAATTTTGTAACTCCTGACGCCGGTGGACCTTCTAAAATCACGTGACCAGAAAAAGCATCCGGGTCCATGAAACTAAGCGAACAATATTGTATAATATCTGCAGCACACTTTTCCACGCTAGAAAAAGCGAAATAATCGAAGATTTTCGAAGTGAACACCAGGTGAGGAAAAAACTTGGAGTACAGAATGACAAACAGAAAAAAGAATGCAAAGAAAGGAAAACAATAAGAAAAAATAATAAAGAAAAGAATAACAGAACAAGAAGAAAATCAAATAAAGAAGAGAAATAATGAAAAACAAAAAACAAGGAAAACAAAATATAAAGCAGGGGATAGACAATCAAGGATGAGAAAAGCAAATGGACAAAGAAAAAAAATAGAAAACAATAATAGGGAAAATAAAACAATAAAAAACGGAAGAAAAAAACGAGAAAAGAAAGGACAGAAGAAATAGCAAAAAAGAGAGAAGAACTAAAAAATGAAGAATAAACGCAACAATTAAGCAAAAAATTTACACAGAATTAAAAAAGGGAACAATGAAAACTAGGAACATAAAATGATAATAAATAAAAAAACAAAAAGATCAGCATCAAGAAAAGAACCAAAAAAAGAGAGAAGAAAAAAAAGAAGGAACAAGTAAAAAAAGAAAAGAAAGGAAGAAAAAAATAGAAGGGAACAAGAAGAAGAGAAACGAAGAAAAGAAAGAAGAAAATAAACACAAACTAAGAACAAGAAAAAAAGAAGGCATACATTGGGCGTGACACACAATAAGAATAAGAAACGAGTTAAGAAAAAAAGAAATAAGAATAAAAAAAGAATAATAAAAGTGAAATCCGTTGAGAAACTACAAAAGAACAAGAAAGAAAAAAGAAAGAGAGCAAACAGAGAAATAAACTAATAAAGAACAAATGAAAGAATAAAGAAATAAAAAAATAAAAGAACAATAAAGTAAGGAAACGAAGAAAAATCAAAAAGAGAAAAGAAAATTTCCAAAGAACAAGAATAAGAAAACTATACTGAACAAAAAAAAGCATTAGAAAAAAATAAAATAAACAAAGGACAAGAAAAGAAAAAAGAAAAGACTGGAAAGAAAGAATGAAGATTAAAAAAGAATAGAGAAACAAGAAAATAAACAGGGATAAGAAAAGAAAACACTAGTGAAGAAAAAGAAAACCACAAAAGCACAAAAACAAATATAAAGTAAAATAGAGAGGACAAAGAAGTAAGAAAATGAATACAGAAGAAGAAAAACGTAATAAAAAAGAAAGAAAGACAAAAGAATGAAGAAAACAGAAAATAAACATACAACACATTCAGAATATGGAAAGAATAATCGAAAGAAAAAAGAATAAAGAAACAAGGAATAAGAAAATCATAATAAGAATGCAGAGAGAAAACAAGGAAAAGCATAAAAGAATAAATATTTACATGAAATAAACTTTTTTTAATCAAATTGCGTATCTCAAATTTAATATAATATTATACTTATTTTCCGCATTTGAAAAACTCCAGTCATCGAGACAGTCTTTTTTATGTTCTTGGTTCGGCGGAGTTTGAATTTTGAGGTTTCGATTCGTAAACCCATTTTTTAATTCGGCATCATTCCTCAATCCTAAGATTAACGTCGTTCCATCGTATAACATTGCACAATTGACATTTGGTTTGACATATTCTGAAAAAAATCGAAAAATACCTATAAAAAATGAGCAATAAAAATCATAAAAACTCACCAACGCGTACAAAAACGTATAAAAATTCGTTAAGCCATAATGGAAATATCATCGTAGCATTAATAAGTCGTATCTGATCAATCATTCGCATTTCAATTTGTTCAGCATTCGTTGACTGTAAAAACATTAATTTAAAAAAAATTCACAAAAAGATCAGTACTTTTTCATTTTTTGATCAAAATTAAATGACGATTCACATTGGAGTATAAAAATTCAGATATACCACAATCTCCCAATCGTCCCGATTTTCCACTTGCAAACATAATTCTCGGCATTTGGGAATGTGATTGACAATTTTGAAGCTAATCTTTACGGAAAGAAAAGTTTAAACAAAAAATTATAAATGCCAAAAAGCGCTAGAAACAAACTTTATCCCCTTCAACGAGGCCATTTTTCCCGGCGAATAAAGCGTTAATCTCGATCGAATAAAAATTTGTAAACTGAAAATTCGTTTTGGACAAAGGTTCCATGAAACCACTGAGGCAGATTTGGGCACCGTGCGGGAGATCGATTTGGCAAAATATGGGCGAAAGTTGTGAACTGATAATCCTATCCTGAAATATTAAATTCCTGTCACAAAAGAATGATATTGTAGAAAAGATGATTACTCTGTCATTTACGCCAAAAATGTAAACAAAGTTATTCTTCTTGGAGTGAAATTTCACTTCTGCGATGAACATCTGAAAAACAAAAAAATTTGATTATATAAAAATTTGTCGAAAATGCACAAAACTCATTTGGAAAAACAAGCAAAAATTTAATACATTTATTTCGATCTTCTGAAAATTTTTCCAAAAATATTATAAATTAAGGAATTGGTTACCTTATCGGAAAACTTAGCAAAATTCCCTTTATACGTCACTTAACAGATTTGTTCGATAACGCCAGGTTCTTTTAATACAAAGGCATAACGCGCTAGACAAAATTTCGCAAATTTTTCGTTCTGTACAAAGCGTCATATAGTAAATTTTGTAAATAACGACAATCGACCTTCAAAATATGATAATTTATACACAGCTTTCGAGGGTTTAATGTAAATTTTAAAGGCACTCTTTGTAATGTGCCTGCCATTTTACGAAAAAATCATCCTGGAATAATTTTTTTGAACAAAGAATTATCAATCTTTTTCACTTGGAATCTTCGAAATACCTTCAGGAAGAGTTCTACAATCTCGCGAATAATCTTATCTTTCGGATAACTCTTGTATGACTAGATGAGCTCTTCTCTACGGACTTTTACCATTAAAGTCTTCGCCAAAATTTCTTTTTAGACGTTTTACCTTATCTGGAGAAAAAATTTTAGACATTTTTCCAGGAAAATAATGTTGAAAAGATTAATTTTCCAGCGTCCTAGAATATCAAAATAAAACATGAAAAAATTCGGCACTTTCATTCTTTTTGCTGTTCTATCTAATTTTATGGAACATCGTTGACTTCAAGCCGATTTTCTAATTGGTTGACTGATTGAAAACATGATCAAGTATAAACAGCATAGCAACATTATTCTAGACTGGAAAACTAACCTTCAAATCATGGAATAAGTGTCGCATCCTGGAATTTTTTATTACTAGAACGCTGGAAAAGAACAATCATTTTTTATAGTCGGACCAGGATTTTTTTGGATTTTTTCTCGACAGGCCATTTGGCTCCCAAGGTCAAAATCTTACAGGCCAATAGGAATTTCAATAAGCCAAAACTAAAAAGTTTGTAAATAAATGTGGTAGTAAAAAGGAATTTTTCAACAAATTTAGTCAAAAATACTCTTCAAAATCACAGTAGAAGCCCACGTAACAGATCAATCATAATCACACACAGAATAATAAGGCTCACTAATTAGATCAGTCATTCTTCAAATCAATCATCAGGATTTTTTTTCGCACAAGCCAGGTTGATCTGTAACGTGGGGAAAAATTGGGTTGCACAGGTTAATTTTTAGTTGCTCACTCTAAAATTGACAAATTCGCTTAATTTCATCAGGAAAAGGAAAAGAGTTATATTTGTATTTCATTCACTTCGCGTCAGTTCCTAACTTTTAAAATTGAATTTCTTGAATTTTGGGTGAGAGATGAAAAGTCTGGCTGTCTGGCTAAAGTAACTTGTTCGGTGCGTAGCACCGTAAATTTTTGATTTCGAGGCCTCTGAAATTTGGGAGGATGCATTTTTCAGCACATTCTACTGCAACTGCCGATGACCGTTGGCGGAAAAGGTCAAACATTTTACCTCCATTTTGGATCCTATATATCAGGAGCCAGTAATTTGCCAATCACAATTATTTATTAAAAGCAATTGTTTTCACATGACCTATAACATACAAAGCGTGATAGGTATTTTACTTCGGACTTGAATATCCTGGCGCTTAGCACTGAAAGAAAATTTTAGATTATGATATCCTACAGCAATGGAAAATGAATACTTTTAATACCTTCTTCCTGTATGAAGGATCTTTTTTTCAGTGAATGCAATGTGTTTTCATTCAAGTTCAAGCTAAAATTCAAAAATTAGGCAAGCAACAATGAATCTGAATGGCTCCTTCGGATAGCAAAAACCTCTGCCATTTTCCCATGCTACTGATGTTTTGATCATTTTCCAAATGAAAAAGTTGTCTTCATCAAAGCCAAAAATTCTAAAGTGTTTTATTTTTCATTTTTTCTCCACAGGCCAATTGGCTCCTAAGATCAAAATTTCACAGGCCAATCCGAATTCCAATGAGCCAAAACTAAAATGTTTGTAAACTAATGTGAAAATAAAAAACAGTTTTTTCAATAAATTTATTCAAAAACATGCTTCAAAATTACAATAGAAGCCCATATAACAGATAAAGCATTTTTAATACATTTTCGATCACGCACAGAATAGTAAGGCTCACATATTAGATCAGTCGTTATTCAATTAATCATATGTATTACAATTTTAGTTAAAATATTCAATCTTATAGTGAGGCACTACATGTTCCTTTGTCTATTCTTCGTCTAATTGAGCGAAATGCTCAGATAACAATGCATGCAACTTTTATGTTGTTAGCAACTCAGCTTTTATGGCAAACAAAACATTGTGCATTCGCATGATTCTACCAGAAACAATCGGGACCGATTTTCCAATATCTTTCATTTTAGCTGTTTCGAATTCCTGATGCCTCTTTATTTTTGGATTGTTTGAACACTTTAAAATTAAAATCAAATCAGTGTTTCATGTCTACGATACATGAAGCTCTCATTGTTGTGTGAATGAAAATTTCGTGCAACAAATCTCATACACAGAACTAGAGCATCACAGAATTGTACAGACGACATAATTCCGCAAAGTTGCGATATTTTTTGAAATTCGAAGCTGAAAACGCTGAAAACACCTCTAAATTACGCTAAATTTTTAGGAGCCGTGGCTCCCAGTTGTCCTAAAAATAAAAACCTGAATACGTGGCAGAAAACAATACAAGGTCAAGCATTCGTCCATAACATGCTGGTTTCTGAAAGCTATAAACATAAGCTAGGATGACATTTTCTAACCGCACAACAGAAATGATACTAAGAGTCATAAATGAATTAAAATCCGGCGCCAAGCATCGGAAAATTTTCGGTGTTTTTCATTTTCAAATGCATAAAAATGCATCTCCGCACAGGAAGCCCTGTAGCCATACCTGTACTTGGGGGGGGGTTGGGGGGGGGACCCCCCCCCCAACTCGGCCAACCCTATACCCAAAATCATTTCCCCCCCCCCCCAGTTTGGAAAAAAAAATTTTTTTTTTCAAAAAAGTGTATGTTTTTTGGCCTTTTTTGGGAAAAATTTCGACTTTTTCCTACCCCCCCCCCCCAAAATTTCGGATTTACCCCCCCCCCCCCAACTGGTCGGAGGTCTTACAGGTATGCCTGTAGCCTAATCAAAAAGGGTGGTTAGGCTCTCATTTTTACAAGTGAATTTGGCTTGTGCCCCTAAATTTTTAGAAACCAATCAGAATTTTGAGGAGCCATGGCTCCAAATTGGCCTAAAAAAACCCTGAGTCGGACAAGGTGCAAAAAATTATATGAAAGCATGCCACTTATATAATTCGAAAAATCAGAAAAGCAACCAAAAATTTGGACTATTCAACCTGCAGTATCTGCCAATGCCATGAAGTGATGGTGTTTCAATTATTTGCTGTATGCAATAAAAATTATATTCACAAAGTTCAAAATTTTACGAAGACTGCAGAAAAATTTTGTGGAAAAAATCGAAAAAATCTTTATTGTGAAACATACTAAGGCGCAATATCAAAGATAAACCGATTGAACAGCGAGATGAGACATTTTAGGTGGTAACAACAATTGAATGGTAACTAGTAAGTAAAGTACACGCGCTGATGGTCGCTCTCGACTCGATCAAACATGATCAAAATAATCCTTACCGGAGCTTCGCGCCACTGTTTTTTCCACATTTGCATTGCACTACAATGTGGAAAAAAATATAGGATGTGGAAAATTTTTTTGAGGTCTTTCAACAAATGTGGAAGAAAAATGTGGGGTTTTCCTATTGAAAAGATGCATTTCGGTGCATGTTAGAAGGTCCAAATCTCAAAATTCTCCGGGGCTTCGCGCCGGATATAACTTTAATAAACATTATTATTTATTATCAAGCTCAGGCGCGGCTTTTAGCATATCTACTTTCACTATACCATCATAATTTTTAATAGTTTTCGTAATCTTAAACGTATTATTTCATGTTTAATTGGCAATCTTGAATATTATGTCTTTATATCTTATGAAAATATGCGCATTTTTTCCTTCATAGATTTTTTGAGAAAGATCAACACGCCAACTTTCTAAACTTTTTGAAGCGTTTGTTCCTTTCTTAACGTAAATTCAATTCAAATGCTTCATGGAAGTATTTATGGAAAATTTATACGCTTCCAACTCATAGCTTTTCGGCTAAATTTATGAAAAGTTACGAACAAATGCATGGTTTTAAAATTTTTCGAAGGATAAATTTCTGGAAATTACAATTTATAAACACAAAATTTAAATCCAATTTTTGAGATGTTGGGTTAAAAAATTATCAGAATGCTTTAAAAAGCTCAAAAACACTCAAATAATGCGTCTATGAGAATTTTTAAGCGGAAAAAACGAGTTCTGGAAAATGGAGAAAAATTTTTTGACCATATTCCCAATTTGGAGAGAAGGCCGGCCGGAAAAAAACAGTGGAATAAGACGTTTCGTTGTAATTTCCAGTCATTATCTACGTGTTTCTCCAGTAAATCAGGATTTTAAGACGAAAAATTGTCGTCAAAAAATTTTCAATATGTGGAGTGGAAAAAAATTTGACTTCCTTCCACATTTGTGGAAAAAACCGTGTTTAGCGGCGATTCGCGCCGGGAAATTTTATGGTTTCGAGCTTCTAGACTTTAAAATCGCGAAATTTTTTTCGCTATTTGCCGAAAGAGCCCAAATTTTTTCGGATTTCCAGATTTTTTCGTCAAAAGCATGGTGCAGCATTTTTTTGTGCACCGACATTTGTGCCATTTGGCACGAGAGGCCAAAAAAATTTGTGCCAATAGCACAAAAAAATTTTTCTACTAGAAACACACACTGAAAACTGTGGAAAGGTTTTAGGCCAAAAGTTTGATAAAAATATACCTCATTTAAGCTACGTTTAACGCATTAATTTTTCGCAAATTTGGGCCCAACCTATTTTTCAGCTAATCATGTCAATGAGATAAGAAAAAAAAACTGTGCAAGAAAATATTTCACGGCGACTTAAAAAGAAATGGAATGTTGAGAAAATTTAAATAACTCGACAATTGTTAAGGAAGTTCAAATTGATTCAATTTTCGACTACAAATAATGTGAAGATTAGGGAGAATTAAGTCTGCAATTATGTAAATTTTCGACCGAAACATTGTAACAACGATATCGATTTTTCTATGTGAACCAGCGAAACACAATAAAGAGAGAATTTCAGTTTTAAATCCAAATCTGACTAAATGAACGGGGAATATTCAGAATTTCTTTTGGTTCATCAGTCATTGAGAGTTTGCTGCATTGATACTATCATACATTTAATTGGGGGGGGAGTGCCATGGGAACCCCCCCCCCCCAGAAATCGTCGACCATATGGCTAGCCATTGGGCTTTCTCAAAAGGAAAAAATGCGAGTCTTCATTAAATATTATGATAAAATGTTGAAGATTACCAATTAAAACATGAGATACTACGTTTAAGATGATGAAAACTATTATAGATTAAGTGATAAATGAAGGTAGACATGATAAAAGCCGCGCCTGAGCTACTTAATGAATAATGATGATTATTAAAGTTATAACCGGCGCGAAGCGCCAGAAAATTTTGGGATTTGGACCTCCTAAAAATGCACCAAAATGCATCTTTTCAATAGGAAAACCCCAAATTTTTCTTCCACATTTGTGGAAAGACCTCAAAAATTTTTTCCACATTATAGTGCAAATGTGGAAGAAAAAACAGTGCAACCATGTAAAGACTAGAGAAAATAAAGTCAAAAATCGTGTTAATTTTCGATAGAAACATTGTGCCATTATCAACGATATAGATTTTTGTATTTGAATCAATCAAACACAAAAAGTAACAATTTCAGTTTTAAAACCGAATCTGACTGAATGAAGAGAGAATATTCAGAATTTCTTTTCACTCATCAGTCTTGACAGCCTATAAAGTTTGCTGCAACGATACTAATACACTGTTCAAAGAGAAATCGTTCGCGTTCGGGTCAAATATACGAATATGAAATATTATATTTATTGATTCGGCGCGCAGCGCCGAAAAATTTTTGCATTTTCAGCCCCTAAAACGTCTAAAAATGAAGGAAATTTAATGTTTGACCAGCAAAAAAATTTGTGTCAATTGGCACCAGGGTTGGCAAGACCTGGGTTTTTGGGTTTTTGGGTTTTAGGGTTTTTCTGGGTTTTTCTGGGTGCATTTTTTTGACAAAATTTGGGTTTTTGGGTTTTTGGGTTTTTCTTAATTCTTTTAGAATGAGGATTTCATCGTTAATTTGAGGATTTCATCGTTAATTTCCCTGTGGCAAATCCAGAACGAGATTGAGGATTTCATCGTTGATTTCCCTGTGGCAAATCCAGAACTAGCTGACCAAAAAAGTGCTGTGTATCAAGAATTGACGCAATACATGATTGAGGCAAAATTACAAAAACAAAATAACTCATTTCGCTACCAGACCAGATGCTCGTCAAAAAGAAAAAGTCTGTCCTTGAGTATTGGCTCACAGATGGAGCTGACTGGCCGCTGGTGCAACGAATCGCTCTGAAGGTACACATAGATAACATGTTATTTGTTTCAATGTATTACATGTATAAAAAGTTAATTGAGGTTTTTTCGCTCGTTGTCTCTACCACATCTTCGGAAAGAAACTTCTCTACATTTGGCTTCATACATTCCAAGCTGCGAAATCAAATGTTGACGGAAACAGTGCGCAAACTGGTATTCGTTAAGACAAACTTTGGGCTGCTAGAAAGTTCCCGTGACTGTGAATCTGATGAAGTGAGCGAAGCCGAAGCGTGAAATTTGATTTCCGTAATTTTCAATTTTTTAAAATGACATTTCAATTTTTAGTGTTTAGATCATGCAATAAAAAATTCAATAAACAGCCAATCGTTTTAATGAGCCAAATCGATAAAATCGTTGTGCAATGTGCAGTCGCGTGACTCGTGTAAATATGTTACAACCAAATGTATAGTCAGTCTTGAACACTGTTCAGCAATTTAATACACTCTATACGTTAAAAATAACATTCTCATATATATTTTAAGTAAAATGATCATTCATTAGTACAAAACTGGAACAAAAACCCTAGAAAAACCCACCAAAAACCCAGAAAAACCCACCAAAAACCCAGAAAAACCCACCCAAAAACCCAAAAACCCAAAAATGTAGATTTCAAAAACTGGGTTTTTGCCAACCCTGATTGGCACAAACGCTCAAAATCTTTGTGCCAATGCCACTCCAAATTTTTTTGTGCCAAAAACCATACCTGTAAGACCTCCGACCAGTTGGGGGCGGGGGGGGGGGGGTAAATCCGAAATTTTGGGGGGGGGGTAGGAAAAAGTCGAAATTTTTCCCAAAAAAGGCCAAAAAACATACACTTTTTTGAAAAAAAATTTTTTTTCCAAACTGGGGGAGGGGTTGGGGGGGGGGAAAATGATTTTGGGTATAGGGTTGGCCGAGTTGGGGGGGGGTCCCCCACCCAACCCCCCCCAAGTACAGGTATGCCAAAAACCATGTTTTGGCACAAAAAAAACACTAATATTGGTGTCATAAAAATTTTTTCGGCATTCAAGGTACAGTATACTGAATTTCTTGATGATGTAACTTCTAGAGTGATCAAAATGCAGGTCAACCAGAAAAAGAGTCGGCTTACATGCGGCCGTTTCGATGAGCACAGAGTGAATTTTTCGACTCAAATACTCAAAAGTGAGCAAATTTCGAAAGAAATTTCTTACATGAGCTTCAGAGATATCACAGATTCGGCGTCAATACCTTTTTTACATTTTTTGAGATACAGTTATTGCAAAGATATTACAAAGCTGTTGTCGGATCGTTCCGATATTTATAAAAATGCATCAAAAACATTCATTCCCTGTCGTTCGATTCGTTTGAGAATCGTCGTACTGAGATTTCGCTGTAATGAGAATCGCTGTTTTGAGAAACGCTGTTTTGAGTATCGCTATTTTGAGTTTCGCTGTGGGTTTCACTGTATTGGGGACACGCCTCATCTTCGAACTTCGAGCTTTGGCGACGATATCCTCTTGCACCAGACAAAAAATTATGGAAATAAAGACTTTAGATGCCGAATACAATACTCAATACTGTGAAATGAAATATTTCTGCATTTTGTACAATTGTGTGTCAGATTGGCGATCGTCTTACTTAAACTATGTGTTTTCGTCTATGCAAATTTTACTCATAGTTTAACAATACCACAATGACCATAAAAAACTCAGGCCACCCTGAAATAGCTTAATCCTCAGCTTAAATTGGAGCGTAAGCCTAAGCCTAAGCTAACATTTCATGTGCCAAATAGGATTTTCTTCAAATGACCTATAAAATGTGGTAATTTCGTTCGAAATGGAGCTGTACATAGGATATGTCAAACACATGTTAGGATAGTCATAAAGTCGAATATGATTTACTATGAGAACGAAACAATGTGATGGTGCAGTATTAAAGTATATAAGATGGGCGCCAAACTATGACTACCATTTTATACCTTTCACTTTCTATGGAATTTAAATGTGAATCGCTTAAAAGGGGGAAGAAATGACCAGTTTTTTAAAATGACCACGTCCAAAAATTGTCAGAATTTAATGTGAGTAGATCAGTATTGCATTTATTGTAGTACTGAAGTTGATATTGAAGTCATGTTGACAACAGTTAGGGAAATTGCTGCAACTGACAGAACGAAAACCTGGATTCTGCTACAGTAGGATATAGTACAAAAAGCAACCACATGTTTACAGTATACCACAAGTCAAGTGCCTGTGGTACCCACTGAGAGATATTACACAAGATATGTTAAGCCATTGTGGCTTGGCCGTACACACCAATGGAGTTTTGTTGTTCAAACCCACAGGGATGAAGTTCCCCAAACTGCGCGGCCATTGCAGTTTCAATGTTCATTGCAAGACCAGACTGCGCAAAGGGCGTTTCTTTTAAGTATAAAAGTTGACAGTAGCCGAGCGATATTACTGTACTTTATTGGGATTATTGTGGTAATTTTGGAAAAAGTTGGCCCTTTAGCTCAGGAATTGGATTCACAGAACGTAAAAAATCCAAAATTAGTTCTTAATGAATTTCTATGCAAAAAATTTCTCATCTCCCAAAGGTAATAGCCAAGATAAAATCTTCCTATCTACATGGCTTCCTATGCTAGTTTGCTCCAGTATGGCAGTGCGGATAGAGCGATGAGATGGGGCACCATCAGCCTCACTAATTGCAGGCCAATTTAAAGATTATCCAAAAATCTAGAATATCGTACAAATTTATCCAAATAATAAATTAAAACGCTGGTTACATATTACAGTAAGAAAATTGTTAATATACTGTTAGGTCACTTCGCAAATTAATTCGATAACGCTAGGTTCCATCAATTGAACCTCTATGCAACGATTGAGAGTGCTGGACAAAATTTCGTCCAATAAAGTGTCGACCAACTTTTCGTCTTGTACGAAACGCCACAATAAAGTTTGTAAATAACGGCAATCGACCTTAAAAATGCAATATTTCAAACGAAGTTAGAATTAGCAAATTTCAAGACTTTGTCACTTTGCGGATATTGACGAGAAAGTTACGTGGCTCGCTTTGTTTGACGCAGAAATTTTCAAACTTCATAAGCTCGACCCTGATGAAGAATTTTTTCAGAATGCAGATTTCAGCCAAAAAAACGTTTTTTGAAATTTTAAGCCGAAATTGTGCCTAGGTCTTGACCTCGCGCATAAAAAGTATATAAAAATGAATAAAAAACTAACCTGCATTTGCTGCAACCCGAATTTGCCGAACGTTTTTAATCGTACACTTTCCAATAAAGTTTTCAAACAAATTTTTACGACGCCGCTCGTAACCGACAAACGATTAAATTGAACGCTAGAAAAATATTCCACTTTTTCGGTCCACAATTTGCCCAACGTTGACGACAAAGTCGTGTCGGCGAATTCGCGCGGCGAACCGGCGATTTGCGACGTAGAAAATTTGGACAATGGTTTTAACGTAGAGCTTTGACCGAAACTTTGCAAACCTAGAAATAAAATTTGCTCCTTGAGGTGAAAGTTGAGAATGAAAAGATATCGAACATCGCCGATAAGTACTTCGATCCCACTCAAATAAAATTTTCCATGCCCGGCAGAATCAAAACGCAACAAATTGGGTACGAATCGAGAGATCTATTCAAAATCGCGATTTGATATAATTTAACTTCATTTTTGATGGAGTTATAAGTGATCAAGTTGTATTCACTCTTGACGAAACTTCGAAAATGTAAAATTTTTATCACGCAAAAAATCAATTTTACCCGACGTCCTACGGCTAGATTCGCTACTTTTATCGACGCGTTTTCCTTCCTCGAAAAATTGACCGACAGTCCAATCGATCGTGATCAAATCTTCGACGATACGTTTCATGACTGCTCGAACGGATTTCGGCTCTATGCAACCTAACCAATCGCGAGTTTCCGAACTTTTTACTACCATCTGAAAAAAATGACGATTTTCCTTCTCATACAATATGAAAATTCGTAGATTTTATGCTTCGGAGAAAAATCCCTTGAATGTACGAGGTCGTGACCTTAACACAAGTTCAATCAGATATTTATGAATAATTGAAATTTTGGGAAGCAGATTTTCAGTTAAAATCCACAAAATTCCGATATGACTATAAAAACACCAAATTGCAATCAAATGCTCCGCCTATTTGATCGAACTTGATAACTAAAATTCTGCAGCTGAATTTAAGAGAAATTCTCGATTACCTGCGATAAGGAAAATCCTTCGCGGATAACGTATTGATCGATCAAAAATTGAGCTTCATTTTTCAATTTTTGTTCCAAATTTTTACTCGTTTGACCAATCACCGTTTCTTTATCTTTCATATGATTGTGGGCGTGTTTGACAAAATCGACTATACGAAATTGTTGTTCGCACAAATCTAACAAATAACCGATGGTCGATTGGTGTAAATTGTAACAAAATTTCGACAAAAGTAGTATCAAAGTCGGATTATTCGTGTTTAAAGAGGACGAATTTTGGGCGCTTATGCACTTTAGCGATCCCTGAAATTTTTTGGTATTTCAACCTGAAGGTTATACAGCGTGTAGACAACGTACGCTAGTTTCTTCAACGTAGCTTTGATTTGATGTCAGAGGTTGAAGCGACTTTTTTGGGGGCGCAGGTCATCGATTGCCCAAAATTATAAAGGAGAATCTTTGAGGAAAAAAATCCGATTTTTCCGACTAAGAAGACCAAAAACCCGTTCAAAAATATCAGTTTTTTATCAGAAAATTGACGTTTATCGATTTTTTTCCGACCAAAATTATGAGGTCCTTATGACTGTACCACACGGTCAGCCGATATAATTGGAAATTCTTACAGGGAGTTACCATGCCATATGGATGACGATTTCTAATGATGCTCTTATGGTACTTCCCCCAAATTTCTTGTATGGCATATATAGACACGCACGGCAAAAATTTTCCAGGGGGGGCCATTGGACTTTTTATACAGGGGGTAGGGGATGGGCGTGCAAAAAAACAAAAAACGTTCTGCAAGCTTGTTTTTCATACAAAATGTGCACGAACATCATCAAAAAAGCTGTCTTAGAAAGAGTTCAGGGGGGTGTTTGACGATTTTTTGGCCAGGGGGTGGCAAGGGTCTCAGGTAATGGGGTTTACCCCCTACGTGCATGTATGCATATATACATCAGGTTTAAAAAACTCGAAGAAATTCAGGGATCCCCAAAGTGTATAACTACCGAATTTTGGTGTTGTTGTAAACTCGACGAACCGACCAGGCGACAAATTTCAGCCACGTGATCGAAAAAAGCGCAAATCAACTTTTCTCGAACGTAAAATCCAATTTTGAAGATAAATTTAGAATTTTGGCCACCCACGAAGCTTAAATCGTGCGTTGTCATTTGTAATAAACTTGCTAAACTGGATTTTAAATCGTGTACGATCGAACGTTCTAATTTGGATAATAAATCGGGTAACGATTGATTTGTAGGTTCGTCGTCCATCGATTGCGTATTCTGAACGCCCGCCGATTTAGAAACGTTGACCGTCAAGGCCGTTCGCGTCATACTTTTGATCAAAGCCAATCTTTGACGGATTTCGGTTAAACAGAGCTAAATAAAATAGATTTTTAAAATGCAAAATCAACGTTTAATGAAAAAAATAGTAAGGGCTTTAGAAGTATGAAAATTCGCAATTTTTACGCTTCAGCTGTATTATTTTTTTTAAAATTACAATTTTTTGTATTTTTTCCGATAAAAAAATCACAAATTTGGTCAAAAACATTATTATATTAATCTAATATTAATTTTAATTAATATTAAATTGATATAAAATTAATTTTCGAAACGTGAAATTTTTCAATAACACGCAACTAAAAGACTGATAAAAGCATAAAAATATTTTTAAAAAACTCAGTAATCGATTTTTAATCCGATTTCCCTGTTTTTTTTTTTACCTCAAATCGTTTCTTTACAAAATCTGCCGCCGCTGTCACTTGAAGTCTACAAACATTGACAACAATTTGATAGGCCAATTTTTCGTACGCTCCAAAATTTTCTGATTTACTTTTTTGATCTTTCGATATCGATTGCGGAATCATTCGACCGGTAGCCTTAAAAATGGGACGAAAAAATGAAAATCCGGCGAAATCCAGGAATGTCCAAACCTTATCCTTGTATCAAATATCCACAAAATCGTGCGAATGAGTAAAATTTTTATGAAAATTGAAAATCAAACATTTCGTATTAAAAGTGACCATCTCGACGTGTAAAATTGATTTTCTAGATACCAAGCTTTTGTGTTGTTAAAACTAACCATAATTGAGAAAAAAATTAAAAAATTAAGAAATTCAAATGAAAATCTGATAAAAAAATCAGGAAAAGCGGAGAATAAAGCAATTTAGTAACATAAATGGAAAAGAAACGAGGATAAAAAGACATCGATACAAAACGAGGAAAATCAGTAAAAAATTAAAAGAAAACAGAAAGCAAAAACAAGAACATCAGATGGGTAGGAAAAAGTACTGGCACCGTTCAAGAGTTGTCTCAAATTTCGGATTTCCGGGCACTTTGTATAGCCTAATAGAATTTCCTCGTTTAAAAATTTTATTTTGATAATCGTTCATTCGGAGATTTATTTTTTAGAATCGCTAATCGCGAGATAAGATATTTTAAGAATCGCTGTAATGAAGACTTTCTCTCAGAATCAAATTTACTATAATATAAATACTTGAATTCGTCGATAGAATCTATCCAAAGCTCTTGTTATTAAAACGCAATCGATACCATTACTGACCGGCGACGTCAAAATGGCGGCGTCGACGTTCGAATTTTTCTGATTTTCCGCCACGAAACGATTTTCGATGCAAGTTAGTAATCTTTTCAATAAATTATCAACTTTATCGTCGATATCAAGATCTATCTGAAAATCAATAATTGTTTATTATTCGTAAATTTATTAGATGTGAGAGACGACGGGTTCACTTCTCTGATCACATAGAATACAAATCCAGAAAACTATAATAACCAGATATGGATTTAGAATTTGAAACATTTTTTAAAATCCAAAACCTAAAAAACTGCAGTCATCAGACCTTGAATCAGATCCAGAAAATTGCATCAATCGGGTCCGGATACGGAAAATTGCAGTGCGATCAGATCTGGATAGTAAAATTGATCTTAGATTCAAATCCAGAAAATTCCAATCATCAGATCCGCATAAAGAATTATCGACCTCATCGGACCTAGATCCCAAAAATTCGCTCCATCGGGTCCGGATACATAAAATTGCAGTTATTCGATCTGGATTCAGAAGCAATGATCGTATTCCCAAATTCAAGAAAATTGCAGCGATCAGACCCCGAGGTAGATCCAGAAAATTGTTCTGATCAGATCCAAGAAATTGAAACTAGATCCAGATCCAAAAAATTACAGTAATCAGGTACTGATATACAAAATTTCAATAATTATCGAACTCAGATCTGGATCCAGAAAATCGCAATGATCGGATACGGATACAGGAGACAGACTCATGACACTGCAGTGATCGGACTCGGATCCATGAAATTGCAATGATTATCTACATACCGATAAAGGAAACTACCGTGATCAGATTCGATTCCAGGAAATTTCAGTGATCAGATCAGATTCACAGTAATCAAACCTGAATACACAAAAGCTCAATGGTTGAATCCCGATCGATATCGGATCGAATCGGATTCGGATCCAAAAGATTCGTTTCATTGGATCCAATCCAGCAAATGACAATTATCAGGGTTTTTTCTACGACACCTGATCAGATTCAAAAATTTGTTTTATCGGATTCGAATCCAAAGACAAAATAATTGGATCAAGATTCAGAATTATGATAACATCGGACCCGGATCCAAAATATATGTGTGATCGAGTGGTCTGGCCTGATTCAGAAACTTGCACTGGCTGGATTCGGATCCTGGATTTTCGAACACGTCGTACCTCGGAGAAAAAAACGTTAATTCATCGGATTCAAAGACACAAAACCACAATGATCGAACTCGGATCCAGAAAACTGGACCGACTGGACCCAGACCCGTATTCAGAAAATTGCAGCGGAAGGATTTGGAGCCACCGATCTTAATGATTTTACTACTCAGACATATCCAGAAAATAGCAATGGTCGGACCCGAATCCCGAAAATTGCGCTGATCGGACTCAAATCTAGATTCAGAAAATTCCTGTGATCAGAAATCGGGATTCACAAAACCTCGGTGATCGGATTCGTATCGAAGAAACTGAACTGACCGGATACAGAAAGGTGCAGTGATGAGACTTCCAAATTCCGAAAATAGCCGTGGTTAGACCCAGCTCCAGAAGAAGGACATAGCAGTTATCGGATCAATATTTAGAAAATTGCAATGATCAGACTGTCAGACAGAGAACACTACAGTGATTTGATCAAGATCCATTTCAGACCATTGCTGTAATCTCAGTAGGATCGAGAAAACTGCAATGATCAGATCTGGATCACCACAATTGCAATGATTGGATCCCGATATAGAAAATTGCACTGATTAGATTCCAATATTCATGAAATTAAAATTATTTAGTCCGGGTTCAGATAATTGCAGTAATCAGAACCAATCCGGATATAGAAAATTGCGGAGATCGGATCCGCATTCAGAAAACTTCAGTGATCATACGCGGATTCGAATCCAGGAAATTTCACTGACGATATCCGGATATCTATCCCACGCCCACCATATAATCTATACGACAAAATAACTAATAACTCACGTTCGGAAATAAATCTCGACAAGATACGATCATTAAACCAATATTACTCAAGAATGTACTGCAATCGGAATCGATAAATTGAAAAATGTCGGCTTGATCGTGCTGAAAATTGATTCAAAATTTTAAAAAATCAAAACCGTATAAAATCTTACTTCGCAAGAAGTTTGCAACGTGTCTAATTCCAAATTTAGACTTTTGTAGATATGTTGCGAATATTCTTCGGCCAAATTTTCGGGTCTTTCGCCTAATTGCATCAATAAAGCCACGTTTGTCGCCAATTCCTTGGCTAAAAAAATTTTCCGAGAGTCATCAATCTATTTCGAAATTCAAAGAGTCGACTAAATAGAAAACGATCAATTCAGGAAAATAAGCGAAAATCATAGTTCAAAATAGCCAACCAAAATGTAGCAAAAAAAGAATTATGTAATCAACAAGAGCTTCTACGACTGCCAAAGAGCATTAAGAAAATAAAATTTTCCGGCTAAATTGACGCAATGAATTTTTCCAAGTTTTGACAATCTAACAGAATGGAAAAATTGTGGGAATTAAACTTAATCAGCCGAACCTCTTCTAAAATTTTCATTGGCGCAGAACAATTTTCAACTATTTTTGGTTATCAGATTTAATGATATTCTGAGGCAATAGGGTGTCTTAAAATACGCCAGAGAATAGTGGCTGATGTAGTGCATAGACGCTTGTATTTTTATTTTATATCATATAAAATTCATCTTAAGCTATATGTTTCCAACTGCTACAACATTGTCAGATATTGGGAAAAATTACACAAAAATTTACTTTTCGAGTGCATGGGTAAAAAACGCGGCCTTTAAGATTTAATCAGCCTATGGATAGCTTACTTGTTATCAAATTCTCGCGTAAACTATCTTTAAGATGTTCTTTTAAATCGCTCATTATAGAATCGCATTCATTGATTATATTTCCAAATGTAGGAATGTTGTCAAATCTGCGAGGGCAAAAATTACAAATTTTAAACCTTTTTTTAACTCAGATAAAGAAAAAATCGAAAATACACAATTTATGCGAAAAAAGTAACCTGTTAATAAAATCCATAGCTTTTTTGTACGCTTTTATAGCCGAACTGTAATCTTTCTGTTGTACGAACGTTTGTAAACTCGCCGGAACTTTGAAAACAAATTCCATTTGTTTTAAAGTGCCGCTCGTTTTCACTAAACGCAACATGTCGCCGCGACGATAATTCAAGCCTAAAATTCGAAATTAAATGGCTGAAAAAAGCATTAAATCTTGCGAAAAAAATTTCGAACAAACCTTCCGAAAGTTTCGTCGAATATTGTTCAATTTTATCCATATTTTTCGTCAATTTTCCAACTTGCTCCTCCATTTTGGCGAAATCTGTTTTCATCTTGCGAATAGTATCCGTCGCCGAAATAAACTTGTTATAATTTTCGTAAACTAAAGTTTGCATTTCGGAATCTAAATTGTGAACCTGTAAAATGACAATACTATGAAATTAATTTACAAATAATCATTCATCTCCATACCTCTTTGTGTATTTCGTGTTCACTTTGAATCAATGAATTTAAATTCTTTTCCTTCAATAATTTACTCAGATAAGTTTCACAGTCGAAAGTTTTGCCGTCTATGTCCAAAGGATTCGTCGTTTGTGCATTTTCCGTGTCGATTGAAGACATTGTGCACGGAGCAATAAAACTTCTAAATATATAGCAAAATAAGCGTTAATGATTCTTTTCAATATTCATTTTAAGAATTTGCAGGCAATTCAATAATTTTTCAGTCAAAGAGCAAGTAGAAGTTAAAAATGAAGTAATTATTTCCATTCTTCAACAACGTTTGTCATTGTTTTATGGTCCGACCAGTTGAGGGGAGGAGTAACCCCAAAATTTTTTTTGGGGGGGGTGGGGAGGAAGTCAAAAAATTTCGAAAATTTTTCCAAAAGGGTCAAAAAAGCTACTTTTTCCACATTTTTTCTAGTTTGTGGGGGAGTAGGTATACGGCTGACTTTTTTTCGGGGGGGGGGTGTTCCGAAATTTGAGTATAGGGTTCGACCAAGATAGGGGTGTTCCCCAGGTGTTTTTAGCACGAACTTTTTTGCAGTGCAAAAAATTGCCAAAAAAGTTTTGCATGCCAAAAATTTTTTTTGTACAATAAATAAATATATTATACATATCACTGTATTTTTTCAGGAAATTTTTTCCACAAATGTGGAAAGAGGTAAAAAAAATTTTCCACACAAGAAAAATTTTTTGGCGGAAAGTTTTCGCCTCAAAAATCAAAATCCTATGAGTTACTAAAGAAATACGTAAATAATATGACTAGAAATTACGCCTCATCCCAATGTTTCTTTCCAGCAAAACTTTTTTTTTGGGGGCGGGGGGTCGAATACAGCCGAAAATTTTCCCAAAAACAGCCAAATTTTCTTTTTTTTTACTTTTTCCCAATTTTTCCGAGTTTGGGGGATGAGTATAGGGTTGACCAAGTTACGCGGACCCCTCAATTCCACCCAATGACAGGTTATGAAAAATCTCAATTTATGGCCAAATACTGACCGCACTCAAACTCTCACGGTTAACGATTACAAAATGAGACGCGGTAATCCAATAGATAGAAACTGCTGTTGAGGGTTATGTAGCAAACGGAAGTATAGAAAAATTTGAACGGAAGTAGAAAAATTATGTAGCAAACGGAAGTACAAAAATTGATAATTTCGCTTGAAAATGCTCATAAACACTTTATTTAAGTGTTTTTGAGCTTTTTAAAACATTCTTGATAATCATTCTGATCATATATCTCAAAAATTAGATTCAAATTTTGTGTTCATAAATCGTAGTTTCTAAAAAATTTATCATTCGAAAAATTTTAAAACCATTAAGGTAAAGTGGGGTGACTTTGATCAAAGTTTGCCAAATGAATGGCATTTGATAACTATTTGAGATCAGCAGGTCATTTTGGCAGTGTAGACAACCCCTGCTATGAGGTTGTCTACACAGCAAAAATGACTGCTGATCTCAAATAGTTATCAAATGCCATACTCTGATCAAAGTCGCCCTTGATCAAAGTCACCCAATTTTTTTGAGATTTAGATTTTGAGATTTAGACCTCCTAAAATGCATTTTTTCAATATGAAAACTCCAAATTTTTCTTCCACATTTGAGGAAGGACCTCAAAAATTTTTTCCACATTCCAGATTTTTTTCCACATTATAGTGCAAATGTAGAAAAAACAGTAGGGTGGGGAGGAAAAACAAAGCATTGCGGGGCAGTAGTTAGATGGACTCGAGTCCATCCACTCAAAACCCACAGAATGGCTAAATGGACTTGAGTTCTGAGAATACAGTAATCAGATCGATTGACTGTAGTCTTGAGTAAAAGGATAAACTTGACAATAAACAGTAAAGATAAAATTAACTTACGAACTGAATGGGACTCCAGTCAGGCTTTGCGATTTAATGTATTTCTGATACGTTTGCAATATATTATATTACATTTTTTTCATCACTGCTTATACTCATTCACAGTGGACGTCCATGCCTATAGTGGATCGATCAATCTTGATTGGAAGAAGATAACAGCATTACAAAAGTATGCATTAATCAATACGATAAAAACAATAAAATGATTTATTCAATGTGTAATATACGGGGAAGGTTTACACTGCTGAGATTTGCACTGATGTGGGGGTATCAGAACAATGTTAAGGCTGATGTATAGTAATCAGTAATCCTGATCCTTAATCATGAGTTCCTGACCCGATAAGGATCAGGAAAGCAAAGGACCAGGTAAAGTTGTCCTTAACGTCCCTAAATTTAAGGATTGGGAAGATTACATTACAAATATTTTACAGTAAGATTAGATATTGAGATGGGTAAGTTGTATATATAAAGTCAACCAGACAGCAGATTTTATACATTTTATTGATCTTGTACATTATTTCGATTATTTTTTATTTGCGTTTACATTGCACATGTTTACATACATGTGTTTACATCATTTTTTATTGTTTTTGTTTATTTGTCATATTTTAATTCCCCCTTAATCAATTTTTTTCAATTTCAATATTTTAAAATTTTCTAATTTTAAATTTCAATTTTTTTAACTTTGTTTATTTGAAATCTTAAAATGTTATAATTATAAATTTTAAAATTTTAAATTTTTTCATTTTAAATTGTTTTTTAAATTTCTTAATTTTAAATTTTTTTATTTTACATTTTTTCAATTTTTATTTTCGGTTTTTCATTTTAAATTTCTAAATTTTAACTTTTTTAATTTTAAAATTTTTTAATTTAAAATTTTAAACTTTTTTAATTTTAAATTTTAATTTTTTCAATTATAAATTTAAAAATCTTCAACTCATAATTTTGAAATTTTTCGAATAAATTTTAAATTTTTCAATTCTAAATTTTTTTTAATTCTAAATTTTTTTAATTTCAAAATTTTCAACTTTTAAATTTTTTCAACTTTTAAATTTTTTCAACTTTTAAATTTTTTCAATTTTAGATTTTTTAAGTTTTAGTTTTATGATTTTAAATTTTTAGTGACACTTGACTAATAATATTACAGTTAAGTAATTGACTCGGCGCCAAGCGCCGAGAAAATTTCGCGTTTTCAGCCCCTAAAATGACTGAAAATTAAAGAAATTCGGCATTCGACTAGTCAAAAAATTTGTGCCAATTGGCACAAACGCCCAAAAATTTTTGTGCCATTCCAAATTTTTGTGTGCCAAAAACCATGTTTTGGCTAAAAAAAAACACTGGTGAGGAGTTCAAGCCTAAGCTCGAGCCTAACCCTAAGAATAAGCCAGAAAATTTGCCACAACTAAAAACATCAATAAATTTTTTCGACTAACCAAATGATGACAGATCTCGCTGCGGTGCGCAACGCTTTCTCCTGAAGGAAAAGTCGTAAATTTTGTACAGTATATTCAATTCTTCTCAACGGATAGTTAGAAGAAGCACCACTTACTTACTAAAACAAATACATTCTGCCTTCCCAAACATGACTTATTTTCTGGATTTCCAACTTACACTCAATCAATTATTCAACGTCAGGCAGTATCACCTCTGAGGAGGTAAACTTATAAGGGTTAAGTACCCGAGAGTGATTCTCAAAAGAGCGAATTTTTTTAAGGAAGAATAGACAGAAGATGAGGGACAGAGGACAAGGAAAAAATGAATGCGAAAATCAATAGAATTAAAAGATACAGAAAAGAAAAATGAAGAAGCAAATAGACGAAGAAAACAACAAACAAAACAATAAAACACATTGAAATCATGTACCTATAACAAAGAATGCACAACAAGAACACACTACAAGAGTGAGACATATGTTCACAAATTAAGTAAAAGGACCTAGTGAAAATATATCTTATCTATGACTTTATTTGCAAGTATGATTGATGGACATGAAAAATGAATATACATAATACGAATTATAGTCTGTTTTTCTTGAAATGCTTCCAAATAATGAAAGTGGAAAGCAAGTAGTATTTCATATTTTTTCGATTTCCTGATAAACATTATATCATGAAGGACTGGAAATTTGTGAGCTTACTGACCTAACCTTCGCCAATTTTTCGGATGAAAAATTTTACATCAGGAACTTTATGTAAACGATTTTAACGACAGTACTGATTTGTTTCACTTTTCTATTTGGAAGCATTTTATAAAAAACAGACTATAGAGAAAATCAGTGTCAAAAACTGACTTTTAATATTCGTTGTTGGGAAAACTAGAAAACCACGCTCAAATTGAAAGGCAACGTCACCGGAGGAAAAACATCGATCTCGTTCACGACAGCAGTGAATGTGAACATCACAAAAATTTTGATTTTAGCAAATAATAAAAGGTCGACATTCTCACATATTCAAATTCCTTTTTAAGTGCATAATACAAGCGAAATAGAAAGCACCTTTTACTGTACATAATACGAACAAAATAAAAAAAAACTACGCATGAACTGAAAGTTACAGTCCTTTTGTCATTCGTTGTGCAATCGGAAACTATTTCTGGAATAAATTTTTTGTTTAAAATTTTACACCGTTCACCGACGATCAAGGACGTTATTTGATTGATTTGGTTCAGCACTCCTATTCAACGATAAGTGTTTCATGCTCATCGTAATCGTCCGTCTGTAGTTGACTCGACGACGTAGAATTTTTGACGGAATCGTTCGTGGAAACCGCTGAAAATATTGATCGAAAAATTTGAAAAATGTTAACTTTTCGGCAGATCTGCGAGCGAAAGTGTCCACAATTTCAGTTTTTAAGCCTGAAAATAGTTACTTTTGAACAAAAACGGTCAAAAATCGAAAAAGATGGTAGAAAATTTTGGAAATTTTGATTTTTTTTATACATAGTATGGAAATTGTAACTAAACGTCCTAAATTCAAATTCAGAACCTCAGTCGTCGTCAAATCAATAGACTGGAAAACGGATGGAAATTTGGCAGGGGCCAAAGTCTACACAAACTTTAACCGAACATAAGTCTGTCGAAAATTAAGGTACATGAATTTGAATCATGCTTTTTAATAGATCTCAACATGATCTATCAAATGATACCCAATTTGCTCATTTTTGGAATAAATCATTGTTAACCTTGAAAAATGAGTGAGGTCAAAGTCTAACGAATATTCGGAAGACTTCCCTCCCTACCCTTTAACTTGACATCGAAATATTCTTAATAAAATTTTTTCGCTCATAAACTTATTTTTCCGCCAGAAAATAGTTATTTTTGAATTAAAAAACTGTTGAAAAGGTCAATTTGGGGCATATTTTCTAGAAATGTCAAAATTGTCAATCAGGAATGTCACTTTTCTGGAATAAAACAGCCGCTTTCCAGCAAAAAACGGTCAAAATGTGAATTTTACGGCAGAAAATAATTATCTTTAAACTAAAATCGATCAAAAGTGTTGATTGTACAGTAAACAATCATTAATTTCCTACAAAAAAGGTCAAAATATCAATTTTTTGGTGGAAAATGGTCATTTCTGAACAAAAACGGTGAACATGTCAATTTTTCTGTAACAAATAATTTTTTGACGTAAAAACGGCCAAGAATGTTGATTGTTAGGTAGAAAATGGCCAATTTTTTATTAAAAAACGGTCAAAATATCAATTTTTCGGTAGAAAATCGTCTTTGATTGGAATAAAACGGTCGAAAATATCAATAGAAGGTCAATTTTTATCAAAAACGGTCAAAAATGTCAATTGGCCAGTAGAAAATAGTTAACGTTCAATAGAAAACGGTCAAAAATAAAAATTTTTTGGGAAAAAATGATCATTTCGAAACAAAAAAACGCCCGAAAATGTCAATTTTCCGTCAAATTTTAATGGTTTTTAAGCAAAAATTACGATTTTCGAGATGTTTTTCGTACTTTGCAGACGAAAAAATATTTTTTTCCTATTTTTAATGATGCCCACGTAAAATTTTGGGAAATCGAAAAGTCGCCTGACTGCCAGATCCCTGAGCCCGGTTGTTACATGCACGCCTAATACACTTACATAATAAATCGAGCACGCTTTCGCCCAACAACGAAAAATTGATGAAACTTTGATCGTCGGCGGCACTGAACGATTGATTAGATGTTGTATGCGGCGACGATAACGAAAGCGTCGGAGTCGTCGATGTAGAATCGACGTTTCGAAATATGGGAATACTCGATGGAAACTTCAACTGCGATTCCATCTGAAAAAATTCTAGACTTCTTACAGTAAACGACAAAACGCATTTATATAAATACTGAATCAGATTTCTAAGCTAGGAGCGAAACTTTTGATACGAAAAACGAAGATTTGTTCTAAAATAAATAAACTGTTTCGATCTGGATCGATAAATTTTCTGAAACATTAATTCTGATGTATATGTGTTTCGATAATTGGAGCTTTTTCAAACGGTAATTGTCAAAAATTGCTACACATAATCGTAAGCTTTCAGTCTGTCGTCACGTCTCAATTCATACCGGGAATTTATACGAGGAATAGAAAGCAACGGTCGCAGACTTGAGGCCGTCAACTCTGCTTTTCAACTCGTTTAAAAGTTTATCCGCTTTACATCTAAACAGAATAAAGATTTGCGATATTTTTTCAATTTTCTCAAAATAAAATTTCTACCTATCTTGATCTGTTTGTTGAAGAATATCGTTCACTTGTTCGCATTTTTCTTCTAATTCTTTCTCGAGGCGTAACAAAGATTGAGGATCGATTTCTAAAATCAAAAACTCTTATCCTATATTGACTTTGACGAAATTGTTCGAAATTTCTCACTTCGAAATTCAACTAGAATATCATTCCACGATTGTAGAATTCTGCGTACACAAAGGGACTAAATTCTATTTTTCTCCAATTTTTTAAACTTACTTGTTCATATTTCTGTTCTAGAAGAAAACTCGTAAAAAACGGTAAAATAATAAAATAGAAAGTAACTTGTACACGAGAACTTTGATTCTTTCCCGGCAAATAATCAATTTTTTCGGTGATTTCGGAACATTTGTTTGCAAGTTCTTTCAATTTTCGCTCAAATTCTTCAAACTGAAATTACCGTTGAATTCTATCTATACAAATCATTAAAATGCAAAATCAATTGTGGCAAACTTTTGTCCATTCAATATCGAAGAATGAATCGCATTGCATCACAAATTCCATTTTGTCCTCACGCGATTTTTTCTCCAGTCTGAAAAATGTGTAAATATGAAATAAATTTGTATAATGATTAAAAACTGTGGATTTTGGATTTTAAATCATTTTACTCGGGAAAAATGATCACCAATTTTTCTGCATATTGAACGCATTGATCTAATAGCTGATGACAATTTTGCTCGTAGGTTTGCTTGTAATCCGACAATTTCCTGCGGGGAAACAAATAAAACTGTGAGGGATAAGTATGCTGAGACATCACAATAGAAGAGGTCAACAACTTAGTTTTCGGGAAAAAATCCCTACATTTTTCTAGGCTTATAAATGACAGTTATATTCAAATGTATTTGTTCAACATTTTAAAGAGTGGAGTAATAAAAGAAAAAAACAATTTATAGGCCAAAAAAGCCTGGAACCGGTTGCAGAAGTAGTAATTTTTGTCTACAAAACTACGAACTTCTAAGTTTATGGATTAAATGCCGAAAAATTCAGACTTTTGGCTCATTTTGTCCAAAAATGACTATTTTTTACTATTTCGGTTTGAAAAAGACAATATTCTGGCAAAAAATGATACTTTTGAATGTTTTTTCGAAAATAACCATTTTCTACACAAAAACTTACATTTTTGATCGTATTTGCTTCAAAAAATGACCATTGTCTAAAGAAAAATTGACATTTTAATTGATTTTTGTACAACAATGACCATTTTGTGCCGGAAAATTGACACTTCTGTCATCTGTGTGGGTCTTTTGTTCAAAAATGATTTTTGCCTACAGTATAACTGAAATTTATGATAATTTTTTTTGCCAAAATGACACATGAAAATTCTCATTTTTGTTGAATTTTTTTAAAAAATCTTGCCACAAGAATTGAAATTTTTCAGTCTCATCCAAACAAAAAAGTATGCTATCTATGGCAAACTCATTTCGGGTACATAATTGGCAAATTTTGGAGGGCCAACACACGCTTTCTATGGGTGACTTTTCTATAATCATCTGGAAATGGTGTTGAAATTAAAATCGGAAAGATTGAAAAATGATTCAGATTGAAAACTAATGTTTACTAAATTACCTCTCAACAGATTCATATTGTAATTGCTGATTCGCAAGTTGACTTTCGAGCTTTTCGATTTCAATATAATTCGATTCACTCAATTTATCGTATTTTTCTACGATCGTCGCAACAGATGCCTTTACCTTAGAAGACTTGGTTTCGGAATATTCGATAAACGACGACGCATCTTTCACTTCTGAAAAAATTTTAAGGATAAGAATATTGGGCGAAGATATAACTTTTCGCTGATAAAAAGATCTAATTTCTGATTTTCAAATTTTGGTTCCTTTTTCAAAAGAAACTTTGATTTGAAATCATTTTTTGAGCAAAATTTACCGCCCAACAGTTGATCCATAACGAAAGTTGTGAAACCGCTCAGAAATTGGTACATTTTCGGTCCAACCGGCGTAACAATCAATCCCGGAGTAAACGAAATCAGAGTGGTGGCTAAGCGGTTGTGCTTCAAAAAAGATCAATCATCCTACAAACGAGAATGACAGTAAATTTCTCAACATTTTAGACATTGTTGATTTTTTGTCTACTTTTAACAGAAAATCTTCACAAAAAAAGACTTTTCGATTAAAAAAATACAGAAAATAGAAAACTGTTGGTGACTTTTTAATGCTTCCTCGACGAAACCGTATTACACTCATTGAAGTTTTTTGAAGTTCGATCAGTTTAAAGTAAACATTGGATTTTCAGGTATGGAAGAAAAACTCACTTCTTTTAAATCTTTGAGCAAAGTTAAGCATACTTTTCGGTAATTGGATTCGTGAACTCGATCGTAAATTGGCCAACAATCGCTAAAAAATACAGAAAAATATCAAATTCAGTGGAATCATAATCTAATTTTACCTGGAAAAATTGACGGTCATCTTTTCTCGGCCATTTTCTTTATTAGGTAATAGACCGAAAAGGAAATAAGTGACAACCTGGAAGAGTTTGTAATTAATCGAGTCGAAAGAGTTTCTAAAAAATGAAAATAAAACATAGCCAATCATCTAATTTTAAAAGCTTACTCGAAAATTAATAGCTTCGGTTTCGCTTTTGTAACCAACTCGCTTTCAAAAAATCCTAATAATTTTAGGTTTTCTAGCCAAATTGATTTATAATTGTCCATCATGAACTATGTGTTGAAAAATACCGAGTCCGATTGGTACCTCGAAACACAGAAAATAAAATTAACTGCACGAACAACGTGCTTGACTGTAAGAACCATAAAACACATAAAATTTTCACTAAACGAACCTCAGTTAAACAAATATGTAATGATCAGAAAACTCCATTGCTATATTTTTCTCTTAAAATCAAAGGCTAAATGATTAATAAGCATCAGGTCGATGCCAAAAATTTTGAGGGTGGTAAAAATTCACTAGGCAGTTGGACGGGTGCTCTCGCCCTGAAAATTGCGGCACCTTGTCGCCTCAAAAACAGCAATCCAAAAAAACTTTCAATTCTTATTTTTTTCAGTTGACGAGACAAGTCGGAATTTTCAAAGTCGTTTTTTTATTCAGAAAAACCTACGGAGGCATTATATTATCCGTGCTTCTTCAACCTATAATGTCATTAACATTTACCAAACTGTGTATGCAAAAATTGTGCCCACCCCATTTTTCATCTACCAGAGTAAAATAACAAAGGTTGTCCCGTAAAATTTTTTACAATTCAAAAAGGTCTATACTGGACATTGTAATCATATAGTAATTCAAGGCCATTATGATCATAGATAGTCCGCAAATCAATTCTAATATTTTTGGCCAAAATGGATTTTTCCGCATTTTTGACGTCTGAAAGACTCTAAGGACGTTAAGAGTCTAAGAATAAATGACTTTGGGAAAATTGAGAAAAAAAATTTGGTGCCTTTGTTACCCCGTTGGCAGGGAAAAACGCAGTAATTCAGAAAAAAATGAAGCACGGTTTTTCCGTCCAATGGGCAATTTATTTATATTGAAAAAATTGGAAATGTGGAGACATTTTTTTAGAGTTGAAGCACAAAAAGATGCGTTTTGGTGAACTCAGGAATGTGAAAATCTCAAAATCTTCCAGCGCATAGCGGCGATTATGAGTCGTTGCATCTCATCGAATGCCGTTGTTCCCATTATATACTTCCACTCCACTCATATGTAACGGAGCCCCGAGGTCTGGGGGGAGGGTCGGGCCACTTTTTTTGGGCCGGGGGTCAGTAATTCCCAAAATTTTGGGGGGAGGGGTCCCTGAAGGAAAAAAATCAATTTTTTTCACGGAAAAAGTAGGAAAACGGTTCTAAAAATCAGAGCCGTGCCTTGGCGGGTGCGAAGGGTACAGCCGCACCGGGCCGCAAAGAATTAGGGGCCGCAAAAACTTAACTGACCTAAGTTTGTACTTTGTATACATATATTGTACGTAATGCAAGAAAAAACTTTTTCCTGCAATATGAGATGTGCAACACCAATAGAATTTCCCATTTAAGACTTATTTCACGTGAAAATGACTGCATAGACGTTTAGGACTGTATAGATGTATATACCTACTAATTTTAAAAAATAGGGCCGCAAAAATCTACTTCGCACCGGGCCGCAAAAATCCTTGGCACGGCCCTGCTAAAAATAGTAATTTTTGTCTAAAAATGATGAAAAAATGTATTTATGGCTCGAAGCGCCGGGAAAATTGACGTTTTTGACTATTTTCGTTCAAAAATTGACATTTTCCATTAAAAAATTGACATTTTTCCGACCAAAAGTATGGGGGTCACAAGAGCTACATATGGCTAGCCATAGGATTGGAAAATCCTGGGGGGCGGTCGCCCAATGGCTAGCCATATGGTCGACGATTTCTGGGGGGTTCCCATAGCACTTCTCTCCCCAATTACATGTATGCTTCCACTAAACAATTAACCTTCAACCATACATGTAACGGAGTCGCGAGGTCTGGGGGGGTCATACGACTTTTTTAAGCCGGGGTCAGTAATTTCCTAAATTTCAGGGGGAGGGGTCTTGCAACAAAAAATCGATTTTTTCACGAAAAAAGTCCGAAAAATAGTAATTTTTTCGGAAAAGACCGCAAAAATCTACTCATGGCGCGAAGCGCCCAGAAAATTCACATTTTTGACCATTTTTTGTTTAAAAGTAGACATTTTTCATCAAAAAATTGACATTTTCAGTATTTTTCCGAATAAAAGTATGGGGGTCCCTACAGCTACCATATGGCTAGCCATAGGATCGGAAAATCCTGGGAGGCGGTCGCCCAATGGCTAGCCATATGATCGACGATTTTTGGGGGAGGAGTTCCCATAGCACTTCCCCCCAATTACATGTGTGCCTTCAACAGTTGGTATCGATTGAATACTGCTTTTTTAATGGTTAACAGTCAGTATTTTCCCGAAAATTGAGATTTTTCATCAGTCTTCCAAAATTTTTTCTCTCATGGAGTTTTGTAAACGTTTTGAAACTGATGTTCAGACTTGAGCAATGAGCTGACGTTTTAAATCAGCTTAACATCAATGATGTTTCATAAATTCGAGCGAAACAACGAAAATCATTTTTTTTACGTGAAAAATTGTGCCAACAGTGTCAATTTTTCTGTTCGAATCAAACACCAAAAAGAGCAATTCCGGTTCCCCAAAACCAACCACTGAATGAACAGAGGAAGTTAACAATTTCTATTCATTCACCAGTCATTTATAATGTCAAAGTCACTTGCAAAGATACAAATGAACTATTCGAGTAGTCTTACCTGTAAGACATCCGACCAGTTGGGAGGAGAAGTAAATCCGAAATTTGGGGGGGGGGGGTAGAAAAAGTCGAAATTTTTCCCAAAAAAGGCCAAAAAACATACATTTTTTTGCAAATTTTTTTAATTTTTCCCAAACTGGGGAGGTTGGGGAGGGGGTTGGATGATTTTGGGTACAGGGTTGGCCGAGTTTGGGGGAGGGGTCCCCCCAAAGTACAGGTATGCAAAAAATCTATGAGGGAAAAAAAGCGGATATCGTCATCATTAAATATAAAGATATGCCAAGCCAATTAAACATGAAATAATACGTTTAAGATTATGAAGACTATTGAAGATTAAATGGTGAGTGAAGGTAGACATGCTGAAAGTCGCGCCTCGGCTTCGTAATATATAATAATGATTATTAAAGTTATAAGGCGGCGCTTAACCGGCGCCGAGCGCCGGAAAATTTTGAGATTTGGACCCCTAAAATGCACAAAAATGAATCTTTTCAATAGTTTGGAAAACTCCAAACTTTTTTCACATTTGTGGAAAGATCTCAAAAAATTTTTTTCCACATTCCACATTATTCCCAATGTGCATACCTGTAAGACCTCCGACCAGTTGGGGGGGGGGGGGAGAAAATCCGAAATTTTGGGGGGCGGGGTAGAAAAAAGTCGAAATTTTTCCCAAAAAACCAGCGTTTTTTTGTGCACGGACATTTGTGCCAATTGGCACAAGAGGCCAAAAAAATTTGTGCCAATGGCACAAAAAAATTTTTTCACTAGAGACATACTGAAAACTGCGGAAAAGTTTTAGGCCAAAAGTTTGATAAAAATTTATTGTTTAACGCATTAATTTTTTGTAAGAATCGTGCCCAAGCTATTTTTCAGCTAACCACGTCAGTGAGAAGAGAAAAAACTGTGCAACAAAATGGTTCGAGAAATCCCAAAAAGAAATGGAATGCTGAGACAATTTAAATAGCTCTAGACTAGAATTGTTCAGGAAGTTCAATTTGATTCAATTCTCGACTACGAACGAATATCTATCTTATGTATATTTAACAACCATGTAAAGACCGGAAAAGATAAGGTCGAAAATCGCGTTAATTTTCGATCGAAACATTATGCTATTATCAACGATATCGATTTTTCTATTTGAATCAATCAAACACAAAAAAAGTATAACAATTTCAGTTTTAAATCCGAATCTGACTGAATGAAGAGAGAATATTCAGAATTTCTTTTCACTCATCAGTCTTGACAGCCCATAAAGTTTGCTGCAACGATCCTAATACACTGTTCAAAGAGAAATCGTCCGCGTTCGGGTCAAATATACGAATAGGAAATATTATATTCATTGATTCGGCGCTAAGCGCCGAAAAATTTCTGCAATTTCAGCCCCTAAAACGTCTAAAAATCAAGGAAATTTAATGTTTGACCAGCCAAAAATTTAGTGCCAATTGGCACAAACGCTCAAAATCTTTTGTGCCATTCCAAATTTTTTGTGCCAAAAACTATGTTTTGGCACAAAAAAAACACTGCAAAAAACATTTACACTTTTTTGCAAAATTTTTTAATTTTTTCCAAACTTGGGGAGGGTAAATGATTTTGGGTACAGGGTTGGCCAAGTTGGGGGGGTCCCCCCCCCCCAACCCCCTCCCCAAGTACAGGTATGCAAATGTGGAAAAAACAATGTGCCTGCGGCATGCGCGTTTGTCAAAAATATGAGTTTACAGTATACAGTAAAATCTTGAAGACCCAAACATTTGTTCAATGAAGTATAACCTGCAGTAAGTTCTCCAAAAGCCATATCACTCGCAACACTCCGACTAACAATGAGACAACTATGCATACGGTATAACTGAAAACTGTAATATCACTGTGAATCTGATGACATGGCGGCATAGGGATGATCTCAGATGCTAATGTGAATCAATCAACCGGAGCTTGCTAATACCTTCAGTGGCTGATGAATAGAAAATATGGAACACGTTGATGAATGAGCAATGTGAATTACAGGTGTAACGATATAATGATATTAGCAATAAAAGTGCAAATACGATTGGGAAGGTAGACAACTCCCTTATCACTACTTCCCCAAGAATATATACTACAACTTACAGAAAGCCACAAGAAATTACAGTAGGTTTTCTTTAACATTTTGAATTCCGTGTTCTAAGATGCCTGACTTGTGCATCACAGCGGCATGCCTTTCCAGGAAGAGCATGGTATAAGACTGGCTAACCAAGAGTATTGCTGACTTTTGTCAAGATGAAGATTTAATAAAACAAAAGGACATATCTTGGATTTATGCCATCATTTCATAATTCTTCCTTAACTTTGACGTGGAACTCCTTGACATAGCATCAATAATTATGCACACTCGAACCAGTGAGTATTCTTTCATCATCACCATAAATTTATGAAATTCCATTGATAAAAATGAAAATAAAACAAAAATGTCGAAAATCAAATTACTCCAACTGTCGGATTTGGATATGGTGAAAAGCCTAAGAAAGCAAGACTATAGAAAATTTTGACACCCGCAACCTGCAACAGAATAAATGTAAAGTATTTGATGTTGAGGACTAAGCTAAGCATCACGTGTGGCGCCAACTTTCCAAGATGAAATGAATTTATTCCAATGCAAATAATTTACCGATAATTTCCCAGTGTGCTTTTTGACAATGTTGAACACACACTGCAGAAAATGGTACGAATTGTTTCAATTTGAAATAAAAATCCCAAAGTTCACCTTTCCGATTGTTTCAAAATTTATACGCAATAGACGCTCTTGTGATCGAAATATATCGAACTTGATCAGGATTTTCAGCTATCAAATTTGGTAAATATCACCATTATATCTATAATAATTTTATTTCTGTTGACAAAGCCAGCATATGTGACAAGTTCAACCACATCTTAAATGTAGGCCGAAATGCTGCTAAGCGCTGGAAAAGAAATAGCAGGAGCAAAAATGAAATTATTTGTTTTCTGGTATATGTGACAAAAATATATAGAAGACGAAAAAACAAAAAGAACAATAAAAAGTAGACAGAAAAGAATGAAGAAGAACAGAGGAAGGTGAAGCAGGGATTAGAGAAAAATAGAAAGATGTGAAAATTGCGGAACTGACTACTCACTCTCAATAAATAACACGGAATTGTAAGCATTTTTTCATCTCTCTGAGATCCTCTCTTAATGAGCAACAAACTTTTTACTATGATCCAGAAATCCAAATCTGTTGCTGACTCCTGAAAATATCAAAGAGAAACCATACAAGTCTGGCCGAATTCATTTGCATAAACATTTTGTGAACAGCCTGACGAATGAATGAAATGTTTCATCAGAAAAATTATGGGATTTTTATTTTACCCTGGCTGCTTGTTGAAAGCTAATCTGGGGCCGGTTTCATCAAAGAGACTTAAGCTCCAGCTGAGCTACAGCTTAAGCTGTAGTTTAAGTCTATATGTTATACCATTGCCGTTAAGCTGAAGCTCAGCTGTAGCTTAACTCGTACACACAAAACCTATCGAAAAAGTTAAGCTGCAACTGAGTTAGACCTTAACGAGAATGTTATAACATACAGAGTTAGGCTACAGCTCAGCTGCAGCTTAACTTTCTCGATCTGTTTTGTGTGCATGAGTTAAGCTACAGCTGAGCTGCAGCTTAACGGCAATGGTATAACATATAAAATTAAGCTACAGCTTAAGCTGCAGCTCAGCTGGAGCTTAGGTCTCTTTCATGAAAGCGGCCCCTAGTGTTCCACAAAGGCTTCACCATATCTTGCCTATTCCATCAATTGTCCACGACAGTTGGTCAGCTCTGACTTTTACCCAACTTTTCCCCTTGTCTCCACTGAAAGCCCAACATCTTACTCTCATCATGAGAGAGCAGTTTTTTTGACTCCGTCCTTGCTTGCCAACAAATGTTCAAGTTTATAGTCGGATGTTGACAACCGTTGATCACAAAAGCGAGATACCCAAACACCACAGTTGAAATTTAAAGAGAATCAAATAATAGAATAAATAAAAAATGTTCAAAATTCGAATAATAAATTTATTGGGTAGGAAGAGTAGTGATCAACTGTAATTGGCAAGGAACCTGACAAAATAGTATACAGCCACTGGACAACCAACAACTAAACACAGAGGCCGGTTTCTTGAAGCTGACGAAAATTTCGTTGGCGAAGTAAGTTCGTCAACGAAATTTTCCAGTTCGTTGATGAGATTTCGGGAACCTGATTTTTTGGGTTTCCCTGAAGCTTCCGAACCATTTTTAATTCGTCGACGAAATCTCGTCAAGGATTTCGTCAACGAGCTTTGGTTCATTGGCCAATTGATACTTGTGATTTGCAGTAACATAAAGGCTTCCGATTTTGCTGGTTAGTCAAAGTGATTACTGTATTTTGGATTTTCTTCTCCGTTTCTTTGTCTATTCCCAGCTTTTTTTCTTCAAATGAGGTCTTTTGAGGAAAAAAATTTGGGATGAGGGAAAAACCAAAAAAAGCCTGTCGGTAAGGGTCGCTTTGCTGTGGCCCTGAAATATCATGTGTCTCCGCTATAGATTGTAATGTAACATAGAGATTTGTAACAAATAATTAAAGATGGCTAAGGAGTTATAATAGAAATATTACAGTAACGTGAACAACTAAGCCCCGAACGTGAAAGTTTTTGAAAAAAAGAAAAGAGGAAGGAAAGGCAAAAAAGGAAAAGAAACTATATAGAAAGAAAAAAGTAAAAAACAGAAATTGAAATGCAAAAAAAGAAAAACACAAACTAAGATAAAATAATAAGAGAAACGAAAAAAATGTATGGAAACAAAAGTGAAGAAACAAAAATAAAAGAGAAATATCACATTATGAGAATAAAATGGAAAAGCAGTGGGACATAGAACTGTGTTATTCAATATGATGCGAATAGAAAAGAAGAAACTGAAACAGAGGAAAGAATGAGAGGGAAACAAAAGAAATGTTATACAGAGAATAAAAACAAATAAGTGAAAAGGATTAACAAAATGATTTTTTAGTGTCCATGTCATGTCTCTAGTGTATGTAGGATTTTCATCATGTTGAAACACCACGTATTGTTGATTTTATGATTTAAATTAGTACACAGGTAATTAGCACAAGATATAGCAGTTTACTAAAAGATTCCAGCAGAGTACATAATTTTCGTACAGGAAAGTATAGCAGATATTTTATAGCATGAAGAGAAATGTAAAATTTAAAACTGCTCCTAAAATTTGCATGACAGGCACTAAACTGATACGGGCGCCAAAGTAAGGCCGGCGTCAAAGTGAAATGGGCGTCAAGTTGCAACACAATCCTTCAAAACATTGGAACATAGAACACAAAAAAATTACAAAATTGATCAATCAACACATTTGAATAATTTAGAGGACTATTGATTTTCGTCGAACAGTTACAGAATTCCGTCAGCGAAATCTCATCAACGAAATTTTCTTTGGGAAACCCAAAAAAAATATTTCGTCAACGAAGTTCGGAAATTTTGTCAATGAATTGCCAATTTCGCTAACGAATTAAGTTCGGGAGCTTCGAGAAACCCAGAGCAAAAAAAACTACACACCAAAAGGACTAAAGGCCCTGTCATACTTCACCGCGCGGTACCACGCGGCGCCGCACGGCGCCGCTTTTTTACTTTTGGATTTGCTCTTGTCAAAAAATGCGCATTGCTCTTCTCGACAAATACGAAATACAAAAAGTGCGAAAAAATGAAAAAAACGAAAAAATCGAAAAATAAAAAGCGCAAAAGAAAAATGAAATCAATCATTCCTAAACGGTGCAGATAGAAGCTTGCAAAAAGCCTAGTCTAAAGATTTTGCCTCTTGCTTCAATTTGCTTCTCATTCCAACGATTAATGGCTCTTGAACTGCAGAGAAATATCAATTTTATATAAACTGATTTTGAAAAATTGAATAAACAGGGCGAGCCAAAAAAAAGGCGAAAGGTGCCGACTTCCATAACTTTTGAACGGATGAAGGTTTTATAACGCGGATTGCTGCGTTAGAATGCCCTGTTTGTCTTTGTTACAAGGCCCAAATTTTATGCTCCCAACGTTGATGGTTACTGTACAAACAGAAATTTAGTAAAAAAGATCATTTTTCAAAAAGTAAAAATTGTGAAATGAATGTAAAAGTTGTCCTGTTGTGAAAAAAAGTTTTGTAAAGCTGTTTACACACAACAATACTTTGAAAATCACACAAATTTGTAAGTTACACGTAATTTAAAGTCAGAAACTTCTTCTTTAAATATGATCAAAATTTCGCCAAAATCAAGAGCTTTTGTTATGAAATTGGAAAAAAAGCAAAATTGAAGCAAAATCAACTCTGTCATTGACCAGATCGAAAAACGATTAAAATTATTGGTGAAACAGAAATTAGGACACACTAAAGTGGCTCTCTTGTAGTTTCAAGCTGTTATATGGCTCTCATGATTGGATCTATTGTTCTTTTCTGCCGTGAAACATGTTGATTCCGTAAATTTTTAAATATTTATTATCAAAAAAATCGACGTTTAGTATTTTTGATTTTAGTCAGTCAAAATCCAAGAAATCTGACTGAAAATTTGCAGTCTTTATGCCAAATGTTTTATCTATCGATGACAGGAAATCGCACTAAAAAAGCATCACCCGTTCGGAAGCTATAAAAGTCGGTACCGGTCGCCTTTTTTTGCTCACCCTGTATATACACAATTATTCATTCAGATATGTGCTATATACAGGATCCAGATCTGATCTGGGTCCGGTCGGACCAGCTGTTTAGGACCCAGATTCCAAGTGGATCCATCCTTTCCCTAGTATTCGGGAAATCGGAACGTTCAGGGGTTAGGGGCTAATGCATTTTTCGGGGAAATAGGAAATTGATTCATTATTCGGGAAATCGGGGCCTACGGGGAATATGAATTTTCGGGCAATCGGGATATTTGCGGAAAAGGGACGTTGGGGAAATAAAGACACAACCGAAGTGTGCGAGTACACTTGCTGTAGGAACATGTTTACACCTACTTTGCATATTCATAATTTTTACACATTAATGTCTTCACTGCAAATTGAGCGATCAACTTCTTAGTAAATCTTCATTGAAAATTAAGTAATCAATTTGGTAAAATAATTTGACAAATGTCAGAATTCAACATTCAGGTGAAAAATATGATTCCACTACATGCAACAATATGTTATAACAACAGTATGCTGCAACTTTAGAATACATAACTTGTTCGAAAATTTCGTTTCAGTTGAAACCTGATGGCGCAAAAATTATAAATACCTATTCATACTTCAAAAGTGGTACCGCGCGGCGCCGCTTTTTAGTATGAATAGAACAACCGGCGCCGCGCGGTGAAGTATGACAGGGCCTTAACTTTCGCATAGCATAAACTTCTAGAACTATGCCAAGTTAATAGACGGGTAAGGAAAAGAATAAAAAATAATAAAACTAAAGCAAAAGCATCTGAAAACTACCACATTAAGTTACAATAAGAATGAGATGCGGAAAAATAGTTTTCATTCTCAGGTTGTGTCACAAACTTGTTCAATGACAAAATGACTTTTTCCTAAAAGTGAAGAGCTTGACTCAGAAGTTCACACCAGATCAATCACCAGACCGAAGTCAGCTTTTTAAGGATTTGAAAAATGTTTTCACTTCTGCTGAAATAGCTTCATGGGATGTGCTCAAGAATTCCAATCACAGTTTAAACAACGGATTTCATTTTTCTCAGACATCATCTATGCTTTATAAATACGATTTTTCTGCATAATTTTAATTTTTTCTCCCAAGTTTAGATAATTTCTAAAATTCTAAATACTAAAATAACACAACCGTACATATAAATCATTGGCTATGACGATGGTGCTGATCGTCATGATCTGCAGTTTTGATTATCTTGATGCAAGCGTGCTCTTGCAAGACGGCTTCATTGACATTCGAGGGCAAATGAAGTTTGAAATAGCATTTGCCATACTGCCCATATTCGTCAATAGTTTGGGGTGCCTGATGGTGTGCGATTAAAGTTTGTAGATAAATGTGTGAATAATCACAAGATTTGATTAATCCTAGCTGAAGATACAGTGATAATAATGCTCTTTATATAGAACTAAAACGAGTCACAATTTTTTCATGCGTTCCTCACCTCTCCAGGTAGTTTTTATGAAAATCTGATGGAAAATTTCAGAATCGTGATAAGCCTTTATCACTCAATACTCATCATGAAATAGAGTTAAAATCAAAATTTAGCTATGGGGTATGTTTTTCGGTCAGACTCTATCGAAAAATACAACTTACATTAGCCTTCACTTGGCCCACACTGAAAATGACCTTGATATTTTTTCCTTGAACTTGTTGTTCAATCGCCTCGTGTAAATCGACCAAAAGATGGCGTGGGCTACCTGATCGGCCACTTCGGGCTTCCAATTTTTTGATATTGTCATTGATATACGTTTTGATACGTTCCTTTTCAGCATCGTCTCTCACTGTTTGGCAAACACCAGGTCTGCCGCCTTGTGTGGTGGACAGCACAGGTATGGCACCCAGGCGGGGGTCTTCCAAATCTAAGGCGTAGGTGGTCGAAACGACGACAAAAACGATTATTTTAATCAACATGTTTTTTTAAATGACAAAATTTTCAGCTATGAAATTTTCCATATGACACAATGATATTTATAGAATAAACAAATATTTTTTGCAGACAACCTTATCATTTTTTCTTAAAAAAAACAGATGATTCTGCAAAAGCTTGATTTTGATAACTTCTTAGTTGTTTAAATTAAAATGAAACAATAACAACACACACAAAAAAGAAAAGAAATTCGAGATACACCTGTTTTCTGAACTATAGAACCACAGAGCAGCATTTCGTTTTTTGTAAATTCAACTCTGAAATCACATAGTTAGTGGCTAGGTAATATTCGTTAGGAAATATTTTGGGACTTGTGGGAAGTGATAAATGCATTTATTTTCGGCATTTGTTGGTAGTAGCAAGATCAAGATCATCTGCTCTCCTTTTTGTTTCATGCTTTCCGACATAACCAAGAATTACACTCTTAATGTTCGAGTGTTGTCATATATCAAATTTCTCAACAGTATGATTTTTTAAATGACGTCAGAATGTTCCATGATTTTGCATTCACAGATTAAGCACACTATGTCATCTTTTATTTTACAAAGAATTCATTGTTCAGATTCACGTTACAGCAAGAATTTCGTAAATAATGCAGGATTCTGAACTGATATTTTTCTATATGCGTTCGGAATTTTTTTTGTATTTTTTCTATTTATTAATTATTAATTAATTTGTTAATTAATTCATTAATTTTATTAATTTATTTATTAATTGTATTTTTTGCAATCCTATTGATTTTGGTGCTTTGTTGAAGATATCGATTCTATCACACTTTGATTTTCTATTCAACTGATTTGTTGTCAAATGATCAGCACAATACTCGTCAAACAGTACCCTTGCTGCCCTGTCCAGCAAGTTACTGTCGCTATTCGATATGATGCAACTTGAAAGTTTCGGTTGTTTTGTGGCAAGGATTTGGGAGGAATCAACAGATCTGCTAGAAAATTTTTTGGTCTTGCAAGCTTTCCCAGAAATTTGGGCTGTATCCATGGAACACAATCCATATCTGAAGGCCATCTGCTAATGAAAACAAGTACCTAAATCAGAATTTTTCTTCCCAATCAATGTTCAAGGCGTTTGTGACACTGATTGCACATTTTTGACCAACATCCAGGAGCGACCCATGATGCATTCATATGGTTGACATGGGGTCAATGCGCAGTTCCTTAGTAGAGAAACGATTGCGGATAATAACTGCTGAAATCAATCCCACACCATCAAATTCCCTCAATAATTCTAATCCCAATCCAAGATTTTCTAGAAAATCTCCAAACTGTACGATATTTGAAAAACTTGCAAAATTTTTATGCTGAAATGAACATATATCAAAATCATTGACCATGTTGATGATGGTGATGGTGATGATGGCCCAACTGATCCTTGGTTATCTTAATGCACGTGTGTTCTTGCAAAGTGGCTTCGTTGGCGTTCAAGGGCAAATGGAGTTTGAAATAGCATTGGCCGTATTGTCCATTTTCGTCGACGGTCTGAGGAGCCTGATGTGTTGAAAAAAAGTGAATCATAATAATTTTTTGAAAAAGAGATTTAAAAAGGCGCTCTTTTTGAAAAGAACCCGATGAGATCTATCGATCGATACCATTTTTGATGTGTTTTGCACCCTTGGTGCTTTTGAGGGACTTGTATTCATCGGAAAATAAAGGTGGAATAAATTGAATCATATTCTTGAATAGAATTCGACGAGATGTATCATTTGATACCAAACTCGATGCATTTCGAAGCAAAAAAGTTCCATCACCCATGGAGTAGGGTTTATGGTCAGACCCTGGGAAAATAAGGATCAACTTACGCTAGCCTTCATTTGAGCCACATCGAAGACGACTTTAATATTTTTGCCTTGGACTTGTTGTTCAATCGTGTCGTGCAGATCAAGCAAACGGTGATGCACACCGCCCAATCGGCCGCTTTTGGATTCTAGTTTTTTGATATTGTCGTTTATGTAGGTCTTGATGCGTTCCTTTTCAGCGGCGTCCGTCACTTTTTGATAGGCGCCAGGTGTGCCGCTCTGCGCCTCCCTGAATAGAGTGGGGATGGCGCCAGGGCGAGCGTCCTCCAAATCCAAGGCGTAGGCGGCCGAAGCAAAAAAAAGAGCGACGATTTTAACCAACATGTTTTCTATATGAAATGATACTTTTTTCAAAGTGGGGGAAATTTAAGGCAATGAAATTTTTCGAATGATGTAATGGTATTTATGGCTCCAACTAATATTTGGTAAACAACTTTCTTATCATTTTTGGTGCAAAACAAAAAATTATGCAAGCTTTGCGTTTTGTAAGATTCTTACTGCTCAAGCTTTAAGTTAAAATTTTCAAAAATTTTTTTACAATCATTCAGATCGAAACCACCTGTTTGTCTGCTTCTATAATAAATGATAGCCAACCAAGTTGCGTTTAAATATTTTCAAGTTACTGCTTCAAAATATCTTCTTTTTTATCTATGTTAGGCTGCTGTGGGTGTTGGATGATGACACTGACCTTTGGGTTAATACAAAGGAAGTTGCAACAGTTCAACTAGAGGCTAACAAAACACAACCACTTCAAAACTCACTCCGAATGCACAGATACCTCACCAGGAAGCTCTCTAAGCCTCACGCAGGATGCCGTGATCTCTGACCAAGAAGTTCCTACCCTCGTCTCCAATTTCCTGCTATCATGAATCCTGCCCTATGCTCACAAAACAAAACAAGTTAGTGTATTGAGCTTGTATTGGGAATCCAACAAAACGACGCCAATGCAATAAATAACAAAGTAACCAAAACCCCTAATGAAAAATAACCAAAAAATACACAGAACAGTGGCAACATACACCTATGTAAATTTCAAACTTGCATTGTCGCAGTCTTTACGGCATTTTGGTGAAGGTCGTAGCACCGTTTCTCCAGCGACCGAATTGCATGCAACCACAATGGCTTGAAATCCGATTAATTGGCGACTTGATTTCAACCCGCCAATGCCCAATGTACAGTCGCCTTCAGTTCGTCGATGCAGTCTTTCGGCAAAGACGTTGCACTGGTCTGATAATCGGCCGTGAAAATGTTCGATTTTTTTAGCATCTTATTGCCAAAGAAAACCTACAACAATACAAAAAACATAATAAATAAAATAAAAACATTACTTCTTGAACAATACCAATTTATAATTAATAATAATAATTGCACTTACTTCAGAGACGAGCATATCTGTCAATTTGCTGATGTAATGTTGTGGCTCAGAATAACAGGCGGTGCACCATTTGACATCCTTTACGACGTTGTCGACATTCCTCAACAGTTGCAGGAAAGATACCGCCAGAGCAGCAACATTGCTGGCTGTACCTGTTGGTATGTTTTTTTATATTTTATTTTCATTGGTAAACTTGTTGGTAAGTTTTGTAATATTTTATTTTAATGTTTTAGAAACTTACTTGTCATCCATTGTACAGACAATAATTACTTGATCTTCGTCATTTTTGTCGTATTTTCACTCGTCATTGAATCATTCATCAACAGAAGCTGTTGACGACGAAATAAATGGATGGTGCCAACACTGCGGCGGACATTATCCTTAAAAAGGTAATTTGTCTTATCATGAAAAAATTATAATTTTATAAATTTGTCATGTCAAACACAAAAAAAAGACTTTTAAACAAAAAATGAAATAAATAAATAAGCCAAATATAGTTTCTGGAGAATGTAAGTCGATGTTTCTTGGGGAAGAAGAAAACAGTTTGGAAAAATTTTGCATAGATTAGACAAGTAAAACCCTGATTTTCTCCACCAATTGGAATGAATATGTTGAATTTTCGCTTTGATGACAGAAATGATATAAAATATGTCATCATGACACAAGGAAAGCACATCAATATTTGTTTTCAAAACTATGAGACTGTATGTTCAGAAAATCAAAACACATCTAATTAGTTTGTAAAGTGATTATTTTACCAGCTTTTTTGACATACCCATAATAAAAACAATAAATCAAAGATAAATTTTTCAGATATTTGACATTAATTCATTAATTTGAATGAAAAAATACCCTAAAAGTGGACATTTTGATTACCTAATCATCTAAATATGATATCACATTTCTTTTTTCTTTTTAATCCTTTTAGTTTATTGTATTTGAAACGTCAAATTTTCACTTTAATGACAGAAATGTTATAAAGTATGTCATTACGATGAAGGAAATGCACAAACATTTGTTTTCGAAACTATGTCAATGAATGTTCAGAAAATCGAAACACATTTAATTAGGAAAGTTCAGCAAAGATTAGTATGTAAAGTGATTATTTCACCAGCTTTTCGACATAATAGCAATAATCGAAGAAAAAATTTTCAAATAATTAGCATAAATTTACTAATTTGAATGAAAAAATGACCTAAAAGTCAACATTTTGAGGACCTAATGATCTAGATTTGATATTCTGTTTTTTTATCCTTCCAGTTTATCATATTCCTCCAGCACAAGTGTGCTTTCAACTAGATTGAACTCTTTTCTACTAAATTTAGTATCAATAAGACATGGAGGTCGATGCATAATATCCAACTCAGTTTTTTTAGACAAGAAGCTACATTACAAAGTTTTTTAAAACTAAATCAGTTGTGTGAACCGATTCCAAACATTAAAATTATGCTGATCGGGAAAAATCTGCAATTGAAAAAATAAGGTTGACATGAAACATTGCCCTACAAATATTGCATTTTCATTCAACTGGTGCCATTATGTCAACTTTTTTGTTCACTGATGTGACATACAGGTCAATGCAGAGATTGATCAAAAATGACTATTAGACATTAACATTTCATGGCGCACAGCAGAGCAACGATGGGCCATCACATATACAGATACAGATGAGTAATTGGTGAATAACATTTCATTTGCGGGTGCCTGATACTATTTTGTTTCATGTAAAATCAAGCATGCATCAGTTTAGATAAGCGGGTGGGTCTTGACCCAACCTGCAACCTGTGGGTCGGTTTTGAGTTGGAAATTTACAGGTTGTAGTTTATAGCTGTGTCTCACTTGCGGACGACTGAGTAACACTTGAAAACTGCAGTATCTCACTTGTCGATGGCTGTGTCTCATTTACAGGTGACTGCGTCTCACTTGCGGGCAGTTGCATCTCACTTGCGGACGGTAGCACTTCACTTGTGGGCGGCTGCGTATTGCTCGTGGATTTCTCGATTTTTGACAAAGGCTCCTCAATGGCTAAAAAATTCAAAATTTTCTACAAAAGAAGCATCGCTGATAAAAATTCAAATTATGTTGTAATCTTGAAAAATGAAAAAGCACATCAATGAAGAAAAACTTTCGTTAAAACGGGACTTATTGAGGAACTATGACCTATACCCCAAGGTCCGACAATTTTTCCTTTTGGGCTCAAAGAAAAACCAACGACCCAAGCGCACAAAAAAAGTACCAAAATGAACACTGAACAATACCGGCCAGAAATAATACTCTGATGATCCAACGAGAGATAGTGGTAGAAGTGACCTACTTGAATGGTTTTACATATGGGAGAAAAAGATGAGAGTTAATGGCCCTGATGGGTTTTGTAAAGGAAATACATTCCATTATATGCAAATATGGGCAAACTAAGAGGGTAGAAAACTTATGTACAACAACCTCTAGAGGTAGCCCAAAATTCTGGGTTTTTGTCATTTCTGGAATTGAAAAAGCCAAGTGATCTCAGAAGATCTGCAAGTATTGGGTGGAAAGTTTACAAATCTCTGAAGATCTCTGGGGGCTACTCAAGGCCAAAAGCATAACAACTTTGTATGTAAACAATTTTCTGTATGTTTCTAAACCTCTATCAGGTAGGTCGATAGACTTGAGGAAATTGAGGACTGTGTTGACGTCCCATGTAGACATGTAGCGTGGCCTAGGAGGATCAGAATGAAAAATGCCCTTTAAGATGCGTGGCAGTAAGGGAGTATCTTTAAAACTCAGGTTAGTTTCTTTTAATACTGTACAAATAGCTGATTTAGCTCCAGATCTGATCTGGCATCTTAGGCCTTCTTTATGTAGAGCTGTTAAATAATTAGCCAAGTGGACTACAGTTGCCTGAATGGGATCAACTTCCCATTCATTACACCAGCGAACCCATTTTCTGAGGGCTGAGTTATAATGTTTTTCGGTACCGAGGGCCCATGACTGTAACAAGATGTCGGCAGCATCCTGCGAAAGGCCTTGGCTCTGCCAGGTTTCCCCGATATTTTCCACCCTGAAAGATGAAGGGTGCCATTCTCAATCAGTGGATGCAATTTATCGTCTGAATTTGTCAAGATAGAGGAATGGTTGTAGAGAAAAAATGGAAATTCTGTGGCCAAAGACAGCAATGTTGGGCACCAAATTTGCATTGGCCAGATTGGAGCAATCAATACCAAATCAACTTCTTCTGGCATAACTTTCCTCAAGACTTTGCTCAGGAGACAGAAGGGGGGAAGGCATAAAGTGCCCCATGGTTCTGCCAAGAGAAACTCACGGCATCTATGCACAGAGCATCTGGATCTGGTTTCCAAGAAACAAAACTATTTAGACGTTTGTTGTTCCTATCTGCAAAAAGATCTATGTTCAGTGGGCCCCATTTTTCATTTATCAGTGAAAAAACGGAAAAGCCAAGTTTCCAGTCGCTCCTATCTGTGTTAGCTATGGAGGCTTGGCCAGCTTGCACATTTTCACATCCTGGAAGGTTTACCCCCTGGAGGGTTAGATTACAGTCCAGGCACCCTACTCCAAATTTGTATTGAAAGATTACAAAGAAAAATATTTTTTGTTCCACCCATCTTGTTAAGGTGAGCTACGGCTGTAGAGTTATCTAGCATTAAAGTTATCAAAACTCCATGCAAGTTTGGGGTGAAGATCTTTAATGCAAAAAATGCTGCCAAAAGTTATTTGCAATTAATATGCAGGCCTTTTTCATTTTCATTCCATAGGCCGGACGAACTTTTGCCATTACAGTAGGCACCCCAGCCAGTATTAGATGCATCAGAAAAAACAGAGATGGCACTTTTCTCTGGAAGTATATTTTTTCTGTTCCAACTGGACAGTTGTCTAGACCATAGGCCTAATTCATTCTTTGCTTCCCTGGACAGAACAATGGGCGCATCATATGACCCACGAAATTTGAGTGCCTAAATCAGACAAGTTTGAAGATGCCTACTATATCAATGTGCTTGAATAATAGCCTGGCTGACTGAAGTTATGTTTCCCAGCAGGTGGGCTAGGTACCTGGCAATGACAAAATTTGCATTAACGAGAATTCTGCATTTATGTATGATTGACACGATTTTGTCATCAGAAATGCTAAACAGCATTGAAACTGAGTCTACTAGGAGGCCGAGGAAAGATATTTTTTGGAAAGGTGCTGTCTCCGATTTCTCTTAATTTATGATGAACCCCAAATTAGTTAGGATATATGAAACTAAGGCGATATCATTTTTCAGGCCTATCGCAGTTTGGTTCATCAGGAGCATATCGTCTAGATATATAATGATTCGCAGGCCCATCTGTCGAACCAGAGAAGCCAAAGGTTCAAGCATTTTTGTAAAAACACGAGGGGCTGAGACCAGTCCAAATGGTAGACAATTAAAATGAAAACATTGCCCTGACCATTCGAAAGATAAGAACCTTTTGTGTTTCTTGGTAATAGGAATAGCAAAATAAGCGTCTTTTAGATCAATTTTTTCCAAAAAATCGCCTGGTTGCAAAAGATCTTTTAGCATAGAAATGCTTTCCATTTTGAAATGTTCATGAATAATTAAATGAATCAGGTGTCTGAGATTAATGACTGGCCTCAAGTCCCCTGTCTTCTTGGGTACAAAAAAGAGTTGAGAAAACCAAGTGTCATGAGTATCACTTGGGGAGATTGAAAAGGGAGAAATGGCTCCTTTCTCTACCAGTGCATTGATTTCTTCATTTATCAGTTCTTGTTCTTTTGGGGAAAATTTTAATGGTTTAGGCTGAAACTTCTGCCTAGGAGGCGATGTATGAAAGTCAAGTGAGAGGCCAGCAGCAGTGGCTAGGACCCAAGGGTCAGAAGAAATAAGTTTCCAGTTATGCAAGAAAAACCCAAATCTGCCACTAATTTGATGATTAGGTGAGACACAAGGTAAAAATTGTAAATTTTCCAAATCATACCTGAATGTGTTTGATCTGGGATGAAAGTCCTTCCGGTCATCAGGTGGAGTGTGGAACCGCTTTGGGGGTCCACTCGAACGGTTCAATGGTCCGCCTAGATTTTGTAAGGCCATGGGTAACATTTTATCTTTACGGCCTCGCTCTGTGAGTTTGCTGCAAAGAAAATGTCCAAAAAGAGGTGGAGGAGCCATTTTGGTCGATGGGTCCAAGCATTGCTGGACGTTCTCATCCCTAGCCATGTTGACAAAAGAAATTTGGGGTAAAATTTTGATATTTATTCCCAAAATGCGCAAAACTTCGAAACATCTGTCGACCGTAACGTCATGTAACACCATAGAAAAGTCGTGTAAACTGTGGCATACTGCCTTCTGGACGTAGGACAAATCGCCATTACCTTTCTCAATTTCGTTCAGAATGGCGAACAAAGGAAAAGTACATTCCAATAAGGCCTGGTTGACATTATGAAGATGCTCATCTTTACGTACTGGCCATTTGTTGGGCCATTCCAGGAAGAGACGTAATAATAGCTGGAGCGATGGCCACATTGCAATCTGGGATTGCCATCTGGGCATAATGCTCCTTGGGTGCCTTGGCTTCCTCGAAGCATGTCGAGAGTTCCTGATTGGCTATCAGCTTGGTTTTAGACTGAAGAGATAAACATGGGTGTTTGACCAAGGGGTCATCAAGAAACTCTGGCATTACCGCCTGTGGGTCATTCATTGCTGGAGCATTGTCCCGCAGTGTATCATCAATGACTGACAAGCCATGACTGCTTGAATGACAGAGTTTCCTAGTAGAGGCAAAGCTCTTTTTGCTGATGGTGCTACCATCACTGGCTACACTTTTGTCGCCCTCGTCATCTAAGTGGCCTCCAGGCGTTTTGGCCCTGTCACTATCATTATTGGATACTGCCTCAGTATCCAAAGCTTTGTCAGCAATGAGGCGTAATTTGATCAAATCGTCCAATGATTTCAAGGAAGTTCTAGAAATTTTTGACACAATAGACATAGTGTCCGAAAAAAGAAAACACAAAGAAAAAGTGACCACAAGCTAAGAGCTCTCATTAATACTGAATGGTCACTAGGTTCAGAGACCAAAGCAAGCTAAGACTCCACCTCTCCTTTAGCTTTTAAGCGAGCTCATTGGCTTATAGTTTGAGTGAATAAGCATATGTTAAGTCGAGCTGTTTTTATGTAGTAGAATAATTCTATACTCCATTTATTTGAGCGACACAGCAATCCAATAGTAAGTTCAACACAAAAAATAGTACCAGAAAATGAGTACAATTGTTAAAGGAGATGAGGACGCAGGAGCTAGGACGCGGGCACATATGATGCAAGGACATTTGGATACAGACATTAGAAGTAGAACACTAGGGCGCAGGATTTTAAGACTCGCAAATTAGACTGCAGAATTAAGGCCAGGCTTAGGCTCAGGTTGTGGCCACATTTTCTTGGGGAGGGGGCTATCCTGATACTGTGTAGAACCCTAGCTGACCACCAGCGTAATCCTGGCTGATGCCCCAGAATCGCAAGTTTTTTGGAGATTTTTGGAAAAAGATTTTCTGATGAACTTAAAAACGTGTCATAATGGTCCAAGCATTTAGTCAAAAGTATACTTTGTGCATTGAACGTTATAGAATCGTTTGAAAAGCATAGAAATTCGTCGAATTATAAAGCTTTTCCGGAAATTTCACGTAAAAATCTTGAAATTTTTGGAAAGACAGTTCAACTCTTTCGGTTAGAAACGAAAGAACACGCTGAAAAACGTTTGGAAAAAGGTTAGTGCATTGTGATCATTTTTGCCTAAGCCTTCAGCACTTTTATTTCAACTAAAAAAATCGAAAAGTGGCACTATTTTCTAAAATTTTGCAAGAAAATTAGGACATATGGGTGAGATTTTCAAAATTAGCTCCACATCTGGGGGAGAAAATAGTAGTCCCTTCCCGATCTTCCACACTCGATTTATTAAAAATCATACTACGAACGAGATCACAAATCTAAAAAAGGCCACTAGTACTGGCTCACCGAACAAGAACTTCGTTGTGTCCTTTTGTTATGTCATCCTAAAAAATCAACATGTAATATGGAAAAAAATCAAAATCCACTCTTGAAAAAATCAAGATGGACGGCACATCAAAGGATGAAAATTTCTGAGGCTATCCAATCGAAGGCGTTGCTCCGCCTAAATGTTCATTTATATAGGCGAACCCTCCAAAATAGATTTCTGAGGTCACGGCTTGCTGCCGGAGGGCGCCCTTGTTGTTTACCCGGCGGCAATGAGGGGAGGTGCAAAGGGGAATCCGACGGCAATATGGTTTTTCGTAAAGATGTTTATTTTTTCAGATTTTTCAGAAAAACGTCAAAACTGCTTATTTTTCACCCAAAATGCAGTAACTTCGGAAAAGGATCCAAATTTTCGTTCATTTGTTGGGTTTCTGGAGCACGTGAGGAATAGCTATAGAATATCATTTTCCGTCTATTTCTCTGACGCTTTTCTAAAAAATCTAGAAAAATAAAAATTTTTGTAAAAAAACCATATGACCATCTAATTTGTCGTGCAAAATAACATTCGTCTCTCTGCCATCCCCTGTCAAAACCAAGGGCGCCCTCCTCCAGCAAGCCTTATCCCAACAAGTCAGCCGGATCTGGATTTTTTCCAGATGGTATGAAAGTTTTTTCAAGATGGCATCTTGATTTTTTTCAAGGTGGGATTTTAGTGTTTTTCGACGGCATGTTGATTTTTTTCAAGATGGAGATCTTGAGGTTTTTTAAGGTTGCATCCTGATTTTTCTCAAGATTATCAAGAAAGTCGAACACATTGATTTTTCAGGTTTCAAAGATCAATCCAACTTCGATTTTTCATATTTCGAGCGCATCGAAGTCTCTCTGAAAAATTTAATAATGATTAACTCAAGTGGAGATCCATTCATTTTCTCTCCTTCAATTTTCCATGTATTTTTGTACCTTTTCCTTCTGTTTAGTTTCTGTATCTATTTTCTGGGTGACTTGAGAAATTCCGCGACAAATACCTAAATTTCTACGATCATACATTGTCAACAAAAAAAATTCATTGAGTATTAATTCCAACAAGAAAAAACCAACATGAGCTACAAAAAAAACAAAACCACTCGTGTATCATCTAAACAGGGTGTTACAATTTTTTTAAACCGAGCACATTCCAGTGGGCACACATTTGGTGCCATCTTCGTTGGGTTCGAACGGGTGGCAACAGCACTTGCATTGACCGTCGATGCTAGAAAAAAGTGATGAATGTTTCGGCTTGTCTGTTCACTCCTCATGCTCCAGCTTACTCCTTGCAAACGCCCCGCGGCAACTCCCGCAATTTATTGATGCCCCGCAAACGCCAGTAGGGCATGGCCGAAAAAATGGCCTCTTCTTTGTGCGACGAAGTTTTGCCCACAATTTTTTCCCAATCGCATTGATCGTCGATTTTGGGCACCGTACAAACGTCCGAACATGTGGGGCATTCTTCGGGGCCGCACGGTTTTTTGTCCGATTCGATGTGGCTGAAACAAAAATTTTTGCATACACGATAATCATGATGACAAAGTTGTAAAAATAAAATACAGTAAATCACTGCGTTTTATATGAACAATCCTTGAGTTATAACTTCGAAGCACTCAAATTTATACATTTTATTTGTAAGTTTGGGTTACTTTTCAAATTCACTACGAAAAGAGTGTTGAATCTTCGAAGCTTAGAACTACAGTAAATTGACATAATCACAAAAACAGTGCTTACTCATTAACCACTTCCCGAACTACAGAATCAACTTTTCCTAAAATTACTACAGTAATCCTCTCTAAACTACAGTAATATTGCTCGGTTTTACTGTACACTTTTATACTTACAAGCATCCGTCTTTGCGCGGCCTGGTCTTGCAACGAACTTTGAAACTGCAATGGCCGCACGGTTCGGGCAACTCCATACCGGTGGGTTTGGGCAACAAAACTTCGTTGGTGTGTACGCCCAAGTGGCAATGGCTGCGCACTTCTTGCGTGACGTTCCTCAGCGGGTACCACAGGCACTTGCTCCATTGATTGTACTCGCCGAGGGCGTCGCATTTGGGTTCTAAAATAAAAAAAAAAAAAACTTTAAGCCTAAGCATAAGTGTAAGCCTACGCATTAGCCTTACCCTAAGCGTAAGCCTAAGCCTAAGCCTAAGCCTGAGCCTCTGTGTAAACCGTATGACCTATGCATAAAAAACTTACATTAGCTTTACATCGACTTACCTTCGTGGATTTTCACACATTCGGTGCCTTCTTTATTGGGCTTGAACGGGTGGCAGCAACATTTACACTGACCGTCCTTCCTAGAAAAATATTTGTGTTCTTATTGTAGAAATTTTCCTACAGTAAACTCTGGACGCTTACTCGAAACAATTCATATCGGGCATAGCATTGGCAAATCGTCGCAAAGAATCGCGCCGGTGATCGCTGAAATGCGGTTGATCGGCGCAATTTTTCAATCCGACGCTCAACGTATTCCAACGGCAGCCGAATTCGGGATGTTTGTCCGTCGTGCAAACGTCGGCGTACTCATGGCACGTTTCCATTTGCGGGTCCAACGGGAAGCAACCTTTGGCCGTGCTGCCCGGCCGTTTGCGGCAACGGATCTAAAAAAACGGACAGTCGGGCGAGAAAAAAAATTGGTTGCAGTAAAATTGGTTTGTACTGCATTTATTTACTGTAATGTTGTAGCTGTCAATTCTTGATTATTACTTGCAAATCATAGCTTGTCAATGTTACTGTAGAAATAGTTCTAAAAAATGAAAACCTACAGTAAAACTTCCAACACCAAAGGACCTGGTTCGTGTAAATCAGGACTTGTGAGTAATACTATAGAAAAAATAAAAATTCGGGATCTAAATTTTACTGTTCATGTTACAGTAAAATTTTCTGGAAATTTATGAGACGATTCACTAGATCTTTTAAACTGCGTGCCAAAATTTTTGCATTACTTCCTGCAAAACGTAGCTATTTTTCTACAATTGCTGCAGCAACAAAAATGAAAATTTAGGCTCAACCTACAAAATTTGTGAGACTTTAGCTTTAAAAGTTGTTATCAAAAGGTCTACAGTAATCGTTTGTGCTGCAACTATTAACTGTAAATCGCTCCTGAAACTCCTTTATAATTGCTTGTGAAGTGTATGTTGTTAATTTTACCGTAGAAATGCATCACAAAAAAATGAAAATTTACTGTAAACGTTTTTCGTTCTCCTGAAAATTTGTGATACCAAATGTTTTTTCCCAGATGTTCTTCTATAGTAACCGTTTTCATGCAACTACTACTATTTGTTACTGCAAATTTATATTTTTGGTCGAAAATCACGACGTGCCTATGTTACAATAAAATTTCAAATTCAAGTTTCAAATTCAAGTTTCAAATTCAAGTTTCAAATTCAAGTCTCAAATTCAAGTTTCAAATTCAAGCTTCAATTTCAAGTTTCAATTTCAAGTTTCAATTTCAAATTTAAATTTTAAGTTTCAATTTCAAGTTTCGAATTCGACTTCCAAATTAAAATTTCAACATCAAGTTTCAATTTCAATTTCAAGTTTTAATTTCAAGCTTCAATTTCAACTCACAAATTCAAGTTTCAATCTCTAGTTTCAATTTCAAGAGAACCAGAACATCATACAAAAATATTTACTGCAGAAAAGTCTTGTGAATTTTCATCATGCTATAAACAGTGATGACATCAATATAGTATACAGGTAAGGAAAATCTGTGGGAAGTCAAATTTCAGCCAAATTAGGATCAAACGTAAGTCCGTCAAAAATAAAGTTACACAATTTTAAATTACATAATTAAATAAATTTCGACGAGATCTATCGATTGATCGCCAATTTGATATGTTTTGGAATAAAAAATGATATTCCTTATCCGAGTCAGGTCAAACCCGCAAACGACACTCACCCTAACGCTACAATGTCCGCAATTTTGGGGCATTTTGTAGCCGAGCTCCGGCTCGGCGTGCGATCCATTGACCGACACGTGGCAAGCGCCCGCGAAATCGTTGCGCATTTCGGCTAAACTTGTCCAACGGGTGCACTTTTCCGTCCAGGGCGTCCAATCGGCGTAGGGCGGGCAATTGGAAGCAGCGGGCCCGGTGGGCGCCGGGGCTTGGTCATCCTTGACCGAGGCCGGCTGGGGCGCGCGGCCCAGCGCCGCACCGTTAGTCAGACATAACAAAAAAATGGGCAACAAAAATTTGGCCATGATATGATGAAAATAATAGACACTCCGATCCGAAATTTTTTCAACAAAAATGTCGATGGAGTAAAATGAACTGAAATTCGAAAATATACTGATAAGGCTGCATATAATATGTAAGCTAAGGAGGGAGCTATTTTTAGCATAAAGGAGTGTTCGACTTTATGGGAACTTTTGTACGTGCAATATACCAAAAATGGTGCTGTAGGGAAAAAGCACATTCATCACGTTTTTGTCATTTTCACAAAAAATGTTAGAAATTACATAACTCCGTCAAAAATGCAGATAAAATATTTTAAAACGTGCTAACGAATAGATCACGAAGAGATCTATCGATTGGTTACCCATTTGTCCCACTAAGATGCCAGAAACAGGGTCTTTCAAAATCGATATATGGACATCTCGTATATCAGGAATCAAAAATCATGTCTTTCATTGTGGCCATAAGGTATGGAATACGAGAAGGCCCATTTGAAAAAAAAACTCTTTACCTTCGAACATCATCGATGACAAAATCTTTTCGAAATGCATCACAAAGTTTCAAGATGCATCGACTTTCTTTTCAAACGCTTCGCAATTTTTTCAAGTGCATCGCATTTTTTTCAAGATAATCTTGAAAAAAATTTAAATGTCATTTCATTAAAAAAATTAAGATCTCATCAGGAAAAAAACTAAAGCCAAACCAAAAAAGAACAAAAACCAAAAAAACAAAAACAAAAAACCAATTACAGGATACCAATGGAAAGCCTTGCAACTCCTCCTATGTTTATACAAAAACGCTTCAAGTGAATTTCTGAGGTCAGGGCTTACTGACAGGGGAGGGCAACCTTGATTTTTACGGGGGGTTACAAAGAGCGAGGTTAGTTTGCACGGGAATTCGTTTGACATTGAATCTTCATAAAAACTTTTAAGTCAAAAATGCTTATTTTTTCACCCAAAAGCAGTAATTTTGGAAAATCATGAAAATTCGAAGCTTGATTGGCTGTTCTATGCCATTCTATTCTGGATTTTTGTCCGAAATTACTGCATTTCGAGTGAAAAAAATGAATTTTTGACGTTTTTTTAAAAAATCAATATGTCCATCAATCGGATTCCCTTGCAGAATAACCTCCCCTATCTGCTGATCTGCTGACCCCGTAAAAACCAACGGCGCTCTGTGTGAGCAAGCCCTGACCCCAGAAATTCACTTCGAATGATTGCTGTATGTAAATAAAAGGAGGAGTAAGCCTTTGATTAGCTGTTTTTATAAAATGTTTCCAAATAGAAAAGTGACACAAATCACTACTATCGTCAAAACCGAATACATGGAGCTCTTGCCGTAAAATTTTTCACTCGAAAAATTTTTAAAAGTGCGATCAGTATGCTCACAAATTTCCTGTCCTATACGACATTTTATTTATCCGATAATCGTGAAAATCTGAAATACTACTTGCTTTCCACTTTCGTTATTTAGAAGCATTTCTAGAAAAACAGACTATAGTTTCAGAAATTTTCATCTTCGTGTTGCCTTTCTTCAATCTTTTCGAGATAAGATCTTTTTTTTCAGATTATAAAAATTTGGAATTAATGAAAAATTTTGGAACTCTGAATATCAGAAAAGCATGATTTGGACTCTGAATTTTTAGGAATATTCAAATCAGCGACGGAATTTTTTTAAAATCTAAAAAATCCGGAATATCAGTTACAAATGCTCCAAAAATCAGTAATTGGAAAAAAATTTGAATTTATTTTAAAATTTCGGTCGGACATTGAAAAATTGAAATCCAGGGTTCCTGAATTGGCACATTTATATTTGGTGTAGAAACCAGTATTCCCTATTTAAGATTTGAAAATTAGACATTCCAAACGTCGATCCGGATGTCAAGAAAATATTGAAATTTTACATTGGAAAATACATTATTAGGAAAGATTCAAATTTATCAGAAATTTTGGGATACCAAACATCAAAAATATTCAATCAGCAGAAAGCAAAAATTCGGCAGTAAATTTGAAACAGGAAAAAAGTCTGCAATTTCCATTTAAAATTTCAAAAATCGATGATTTATGGACAAAAAAGATTTTAAAATTGGGAACCAGAATGTTAAAAGTGAAGAGGAATTTTTAAATTTCAAGTATTATGGATATCGTACTAGTTGAATTCAGTACACCTGAAAAAACAGGAGAATACAAATCGGCAAAAGAAGTATTCGATAAATATTCGATAAAGTAAATTCGATAAATAGGTAATTATTGGACGGAAAAGATATTATTATTTCTTGAGAATTTTTGGATTTCGAACATTTAGGCTTTGAAATTCAGGGTGCCTGAATTCATAAAATAGTAAACTCGGCAAAAACGTGAGTAGATTTAATTCAAAATTTCATCATTTTCAAAAATTAGTGATCAGAAAAATATGAATTTTTAGAATATTAACCATCAAAGATATAAAAATTTAAGGTCCTGATTTTGTCAAGAATTTAAATTTGGTAAAAATATTGAAAATTATATTGCTCAAAATTTTTAAAATCAGCAACTTTTGACCAGCAAAAGCTGATCAGAACAAAATCACATTTGGGTAGAATTCTGCGTTTCTGAACATACATAAATTTCTTTGACTTCAGTGAATAATCTGAGCAGCAAACAATCAGCAATTCTGACCCGAAATTAAAAACTTATCGATTTTTGGTGAAAATCAGAGCAGCTATAACTTAAGGATATGAAGAAAGTAGATATTTGGCGTGTCTCATTTTTTTCAAAATTTTTTGTACTTTTTTAAACTTATGTTTGTTTTTATTTGCTTTCTTTCATTGTCATACATCATTTCAATTGATATTTCTTAGTTCGTTTTTTGTTCTATTTTCTACAGTTATTTCGTTTTCCATTTACTTCATTCTCTTTTTGTCTGTGTTTCTTTGGATTTTATTTTTTTTCTCATTCATATTTTTCTTGTTTTCTATCTCTTCTGTCTTTTCTTCTTTTTTCAAAAAGTTTCTTCGTGTCTTCATGTTCATTTTTGATTGCTGGGTACCTAATTTACACCAACAGTAAGAACGCACAAAATTCGATCAGTTTGAACTTGTATTATCAATAAAGCGAAACGTTACAATCATATAAATATAAACAATGTCAACTGTATGTATAAAATAAAGTTAAAAACAGACACAAATAAATCAATACATTGTAGTATATATTATGCTGCTCTTGAAACTATATAATGGTCATTGCATCGAAACCGACACCAACGTTTTTTGCAAAAAAGTGCTTTACGATCAAAACCATTTTTTCGATAAAAGCGATGTAAACCGATCCCTATTTCTCAAAAATTTTCAGGTGTAAAGAAAAAGCACGATTTCTCTACATCAAAATATACATTGTTTACAAAATATTACACACATACACATTTAATATCGCAAATTTTCTTTTGCAAACGAGGCACTTTTACAACATCATCTATGTATAGTAGACGGACCGAAACATAAAAGATTACGTTTTAGAAAATTGTGTTTTTTCCTTCTACTTATCAGAATATCGCACAAAAGTGCCCAAAAACACATTGCAACAACTAATTTGGAATGATTGTTTACGCGAACGCGTTGTAAATAATAAAAAAAATGCCCACCGAACCGAGTTATACTTTAAAGTGAGAGTAAAAAAAGCGAATCTTAGCTTGATATCAGAAAGAAAAAAGTGTTAAAATACAAAAATTTGAAGGAAATGTAAACAAAAAAGAAGAATTTCATTTCTAAAAAATAGTAATCAACTCAAAAAAGAGTGAATAAAAATGAATGAAACAGAAATACAAAATTCTACTGTAATATAGAAAAAATAATTAAAATTTGGACTTGCCGCATTGCGCTGCGTTCCCGTAAAGTGTAATTCGCGTTTTGATCGTCGACGTCTCGTCGTTACTGTTTTTTCATTTTTTCTTGAGCTCAACACGGTAAATGGCTACCTCCGGGCGACGATGAATCTATCATGGAAGCCGTGTAAAGTGAAGCGTTGCCGGAGGAATGATCCATTTGCTGAAACGAGACGAAAGAATGAACATACTGCACATAAAATTGATCCGAATAGTTGACGTAAAATTTTCATGCGTCAAAAACAACATCTTCACCGGTTTTTGTTAAAAAATGATATTTTTTACCAGCAAATTGAACTTTTCAACCTTTTTCTAACTGAAAATTGACAATTTTTTCAAAAAAAAAAAAACATTTTCGACCGTTTTTAATTCAAACTTTCAAGTGCCCTTTTCCATGGATGAGCATTCTCTATCGAAAAATTTACATTTGACCATACATGCACATAGGGGGGTGGGGGGGGGGGTAAATTCCCTTACCTGAGACCCTGGCCACACCACCTGGCCCGAAAAAAATCGTCAAACATCCCCCTCAACTTTTTTCAAGATTATTGTGCATATTTTGTATGAAAAACAAGCTTGCAGAACTTTTTTTCTCTTTTTGATCGCCCACCCCATACCGCCTGGATAAAAAGTCCAAGGACCCTCTTCCCTGGAAAATTCTTGCCGTGCATGTCTGATGGGGATCCCTTATCCACAGGACTGGCAAATTCTGTGAGGGCGTCACCGGGAGAAGAGTGCTATGGGAACCCCCAGAAATCGTCGACCATATGGCTAGCCATATCGTGGCCCCCTTACTTTTGGTCGGAGACATACATGTGCATGGTACCAGTTTCAGGCCGGGGATAAATCCCAAAATCGTTGGGTAGCGAATTTTTTTCCTAATTTTTTTAAAAGTACGGTTAATTTTGGATACCAACATGATGTTCATTTATTTCTACTGACTGGCCCTTTTAATGTTCAGTGTGAATATCGATTTGTCAATAATGGAGCAAAGAAACCACTCATACATGCACAGAAGGTATGGACAGGGTATGGATTTACCCTACTCTAAAAAATTGGGCAGAAGTTTATTATAGGCCAAAAATTTGGCAAAGTAAAACGCAACAAACATTTTGAATAGATTAGATTGCAAAAAAAGATCAATCTGAAACACGGTTTATGATTAATGTCAGCAAACAACTTTGTTGAGTAATTATTTATACAAAAGGCAATAAAATTTCATTTTTAAGTAAAAAATCACAATATACCTGATTTCTGGAAAAAAGTTACTAAAGGACCGATTTTGGTCACTTTCTATACTCTGGGACCCCTCACCATGTGCATGTATGCAGCCATTGATTGTACAGCTGAAGACTGATTGGCGAAAATTAACTGACAGAAGTCCCTGACCTAAGGCCCAGCACTCCCCTCCTATGCGCATGTATGGTCGGAAAAATACTCAATAATGTCAATTTTTGAACAAAAAATGGTCAAAAACGTCAATTTTTTGATGCTTCGCGCCATAAATACATTTCGATCTTTTTAGAAAAAATTACCATTTTTTAACTATCTTTCGGAATTTTTTTCCGTTCAGAGACCCTCCCCCCAAAATTTCGGTAATTAATGACCCGCGGAACAAAAAAAAAGTGGCCCGATCGCCCACTAGTCCTCGGGGCCCCGTTATATGTATGCCTATGACTACCATATACCAGAAGCATGCGGGTCTCTTTGACTACCATATGGCTATCAACAGGACTGGCAAATTCAGTGAGGGCGACACCCAACGGCTAAGTATATGATCGGTGGGCGTCTTCTGGTACTTCCATTAATTACAAGTATGTTCTCCAACGAAAAATTACTAATTTTGACCCTTTATTGTTTACAATAGCCATTCTCTACTGAAAAATTGTCATTTTTGCTTAAAAATGACACTTTTTATAGGAAAGTTGACATTCTTGACCGTTTAACACAAAAATGACGGCTTTTATTCTGAAAGAATCGAATAAAATTCGTATGAAAAGCCGGAAAATCAAATTTGTCATCAAAATCGATCTAAAAAAATACTAAAAATTATTTTTTCTTTGTTATATTTTTGACGTTCTTTGATTCTTTCAAAAAAGCTGCTTGAAGATAAATTCTATGCAAATTTTCGCAATAAAAAATCAAATTTTCCCATGTTGTATATTACCTGCATAATCAACCTGTTTGTCGCGTAAGGCGAATCGGAATCGCTCGACGTTGGACAATGTAAAAAAGTAGCGGCTTGAACGCCTAATAAACGAGCGTTGGCCATAGCGGCGGCGGCGGCGGCGGCCGCCGACGACGAAACATCGGTCGTGGACGACGACGCCGCCGAGGCACTTTTCACCGACGACAACAATTCTAATTGGTCGTTGCAATTGGCGGATAGGGGCGGAGCTTGAGCGACGACGAAAGGCGCGGCGGAGCCGCCCGACGTCATGTTCAAAACGCCGGGCGCTTTTTCGGCTTCACGATTTTTTAGGCAGGCGGCTTTCGGGTTGAGGTTACGTTCTCTGACCTTATATATAGAATTAAGGTTAAAAAACGATAGCTAATCATAAAAAAATCAGTATAGTAATTGATAAATTTTAATTTGAAAAATAGAAAAAATACGTAAAATGTTGCTTAAACGTTAGAATATTCCTTTGAGAATACGAAATTTGAAAAAATGTTAGTTTTTAAATTTGAAAAATCAATAGAGCATTTTTGAATTTGAAAAATTGACAAATCTAATGACAAAATAATCGATTATCGAAAAACTTTTGGATAATCAAATTATGGTTGTTGATAAATATTACTTGTCTTTCAAGTTGGGTAATAATTTCGACGGCTTGATGCAAAATCCCGAGTTTAGTTTGCGTTTTGTCCGAATTGACGTGTAAATTGCACATACGACCTAATTCTTTAAATGCTTCGTTGATATCTCGAACACGAATTCTGAAATGAAAAAAAATTGGCGTGAAATATTTGATATTCTATTCTGATGAAATTTTGTAATTTACAAGGACAAATTCAACAGGTCTCTACTCGCAAGTTGTAAAATCAGGATTAAAATCAACGAAACTATGGCAATTTTAAGGATTTTTTTGAGATTTAACTTGTTATATCGAAATCTTTACTAATCAAGCTAAGCCAGATTGAGATTGTTTGGATTGAAATTCATGTGAAAAAACTCAATAATTTTTAAATCTTCAGATGAATTTGCATATTTTGGATTTTCTCCTTAAAATTCTACATGTAATGAAGACTCAAAATTGAAATTCGCACATTATTTTAGTCAAACCAGTAATTTAAGAGTATTTCTGCAAAGTTATTAATGTGCCAAAAACTGAATTTCGACCTCGAAATCATCAGTAGTTCGGCTAAATCGATATTTTTGAGATTTTCTTGAAATTTTACAGTTCATTAAAAAAATCGAAATTGAAATTATCAAACTAATTTAAACCAAATCAACATTTTTCAGAAATTTAAAGTGTCAAGTGTCCAGAAAGCAAATTTTGACGTCAAAAACGTGACTATTCCGTCTAAATTAGTGTTTTTGAATTATAGTGGAATCATACATGTAACGGGGTCACGAGGTCTGGGGGGGGGGGTCGGACGACTTTTTTGGGGCCGAGGGTCATTAATTCCCCAAAATTTAGGGCGAAGGGAATTTACAAAAGAAAGAAAAAAAAAGAAAAAAATCGATTTTTTTTCAAAAAAAATTCCGAAAAACGGTTCAATAAATATTATTTTGTGTCTTAAAATCGTAAAAAATGTATCGATGGTGCGAAGCGCCGAGAAAATTGACGTTTTTGACCATTTTTTGTTCAAAAATTAATATTTTTCATCAAAAAATAGGCATTTTTCAGTATTTTTTCCGACCAAAAGTAGGGGGTGCATATGAATACCATATCGCTAGCCATAAGATTGGAAAATCCTGGGGGATGGGTCTAGGGATCGGCCGAGGGCTCGGCCTCGGCCTCGGCCGAGGATTGGTACCCTCGGCCACCCTCGGCCTCGGCCGAGGGTGTCGATCAAAAATGGCCGAGGCCGAGGATTATTTGCAACTCTAAAGCAAGTAGGATATTTTTGATGTAAAATGTTTACTGCATCAAAGCACTGTTTTTTTTCCACATTTGCACTATAATGTGGAAAAAAATCTGGAATGTGGAAAAATTTTTTGAGGTCTTTCCACAAATGTGGAAGAAAAATTTGGGGTTTTCATATTGAAAAGATGCATTTTGGTGCATTTTAGGAGGTCCAAATCCTTAAATTTTCCGGCGCTTCGCGCCGGTTATAACTTTAATAATCATCATTATTCATTAAGTAACTCAGGCGCGGCTTTTATCATGTCTACTTTCATTTATCACTTAATCTATAATAGTTTTCATCATCTTAAACGTAGTATCTCATGTTTTAATTGGTTATCTTCAACATTTTATCATAATATTTAATGAAGATTCGCATTTTTTCTTTTTGAGAAAGATGAATACACGTCAAGTCTCTAGGATTTATGATGCGATTATTTCGTTGCTAACGTAAAATCAATTCAAAAGCTTCTTGGAAATATCTTTCAGAAAGTTATACTTCTCTTACTCATATATTTTCGACCAAGTTCATGAGAGTTTACAAATAAATTACAGATTTTAAAATTTTTTAAGTAAAATTCTAGAAATTACGACTCTTGAACACTAAATTGGAATCTAATTCTTGAAATAATGTTCGGAAAAATGATTTTCCAGCATCCCAGAATGTCAATATACCCAAAAAAATTTCCGGCGCTTTGCGCCGGAAAGTACCATCTTTTTTGGGCTTTCACTTGTCATCATAGAGGACTTGACCATTGATTTCTTGTGTAATTCAAGTCAATTATGCTCTTGGATAGTTTGCTAGAAAAATTGTTCAACAACGCTTGTAGATTAGGCTTTTAGGTCGAACATTTCAATTTTTTCTCCAATTTTAATGAATTAACTTCTCTAAATACACCGGAAGGCTTGAAAAAGCTCAAAAACAGTGCGATAAAGCGTCTGTGAGCATTTTTAAGCCAAAAAACGGATTTTAAGATGAAAAAAATTTTTTCCACATGTGGAAAAAAAATTTGACCCCTTTCCACATTTGTGGAAAAAAGTTCGTGGAAAAAAAACAGTGCATCAAAGTGACGGGTTGACTCCATAAATTCTACAAAATTTGCATAGAAGACATCTTTGCGTTAATTTACCTATTTAGTGTTACACTTTTACAATAAATTTTTTACAATAAATTTTTTTATGTTTTGAATTACTTAATGAAGATCATAAAGGCAAGAGTAAAGAAGTCTCTTATTAGTATTACCAGTGACCAGTGTATTAATATAATATCATGTTAAAAAAATCCTCGGCCTCGGCCGAGGCTTTTTATTTTACCCTCGGCCGATCCCTAGATGGGTCCCCCAATATATTTTTCATCAAAAAATAGGCATTTTTCAGTATTTTTTCCGACCAAAAGTAGGGGGTCCATATGAATACCATGTCGCTAGCCATAAGATTTGAAAATCCTGGGGGATGGGTCGCCCAATGGCTAGCTACATGGCGGACGATTTCTGGGACGGGGGGTGCCTATAGCACTTCCCCCAATTACATGTATATATGATTGGAATTTCAGATGAGAGAACGACTCAAAATTGATATTCTCAGACTATTTCAGCAAAATAAACACTTTCAGAGAATTCTCGAATAAAATGTATAAATGAAGGCCGAAAAATTGAATTTCGACCTCGAAATCGCGACTATAGTTCGGATAAATTATTATTTTTGAAAGATTTTCTTGAAATTTCACGTATCAGGAAGATTAAAAATTAAAATTCTCACACCAATTCAGCCAGATATATGCCTATTTTAGAGATTTCTATGAAGTTAACATGCAAAACGAAGATGAAAACATTAATTTTGACAATGATTGGTGAGGCTGAATTAGAATTTTGAAAGAATTTTCTTGAAGCTTGCTTGATGCGAGGAAGACCAAAAATCATAAGCATTTTCTCTGCGAAAAATTTAAATCACAATTAATAGTAATTTTTTGATTAAAACAATCGTCCTATTATAAAATTTTTCCCGAAATTTACATTATTCGATAGGAAATTTTTGCTCGATGCAGCCTCCTTGTAAAGTAGAAAATTTTGAACCTATACCTTTCTCGAGCGTTATTCGACTGCCGTCTATCTTTCTCCCTTCTTTCTTTTTCTTCGGGCGTTTCGTCTTCGTCGGGACCGCTGCCGTCCAAGGGCGCCGTCGTCGCCGCGGCCGGTCGGGTGCGTTTTTTGGACGTTACGCCGCCGCAACTATTGACGCTATTCGAACGACCCAACGAACCGGCGCTACCGCCGACCGTTAAACTCGGGTGCATGCCGCCGCCCGAGAAAAAATGCCGCCAAGTTTGGATCGCTGGGCGAACGAGCGCCGCCGCCGGCCAGACCGCTGCTCAAAATTGAACTCGAATCGCCGACTGATTGATCGTCATTGTCGTCTGAAAAAAAGGAAGAAATTTTGTATTGGGAAAATTCGTACAGAATCGTACATTTTTCGGACATGACCATGAACAGCGAGATATCCGTTTTTTACCTGATATATCATAATTTTTGGTCATCTTCGAACAAAATGACCAAAAACGTAGATTTTTTCACGCTTTCAAACAAATTTTCATGGTTCAACCATTTTCAAGAATTTCTAGACAAAAATTTCGGAATCTCTACCCCTAAAAAACTCTTCTACCTGAATTTAGTGAACCGATAACCGTAAAAAGCCAAGATGAATTTACAAAAGAAAAAAGAACTCCTTTAAAACCTATCAAGGCACGGTTTTACAGCTCTAGAGACATTAACCATTAGAGAAAATTAGTCCTAAACTAGTTTTAATCATAAAAATTAATTTATTTTTGAAAATTTTCAACTATTTTCAATTACTTTTTAGATAAACATGCGCCACTATACGGATTTTTGATCAATAATTATGTTTTTAAACGAATTTCTCGATTTTGATGCAAAATTTAGAATTTTCCTCTTTCAAGGATCTCTACCCCTTAAATTTTTGGGCGACCTTAACATATGACTGTAAAAATACAAGTTTTTAGATGATTATTGAACAAAAATTAGTCAAAATCATACATGTATTTGGGGGAAAGTGCTATAAGAACCCTCGCCCCTCCCAGAAATCGCTGGCCGTATGGCTAGCCATTAGGCGACCTCCCATGATTTTCCAATCCTACGGCTAGCCCTATGGTAGTCATAGCGACCTCCATACTATTGGTTAGAAAAATACTGAAAATGTTGATTTTTGAAATTGAAATTGAAATTTTAATTTGATTTTTTTAAACTTTCCAACCATTACCGATAATTTTTGAGCCAAAATTGGTGAAATACGACAAGTTTTTTTCGGCATTTTCCAATCAAAATCGCAATTTTTAAACAAATATTCCGATATTCTAAGAAAAAAATTTCAAATTATTCTCTTTCAACGATCTTCCTCCGTTGAATGTTTGGAAAACCTACATTATGATGATTCCCAACTTACAAATTTTCATTATTCCACAATGCTTTTGAACCATTTGCGATTAGAACATTTTACTCTCAATGACCCTTTTGGGCAACTCACGATCATAAAGAGCACTGAATTTTTCCGACGAAAAAAACTCTCTCATGAAAATCGAACGAGAAACTTCGAGTTTTTTTTGAGTTTCCGAAGAATTTATTGAGATGGAGTATGTTACTCTTGAAATTTGAACTTTTTTTCGGTAATTCTGAGCGAAAATTGGTCAAAAATGAGAATCTTTGAGGGCTTATACGAATTTTCGATCAGAGTCACTGTTTTTGAGCTAAATTTTTTAAACTTTGCAGAATTTTGCAGAAAAAACAGTGAAAGCATTGAATTCACAGCTTCATTATATTTAGCATGAATATTGTTTCAAAAGCTGATTCGCTTTTATTGAAAAAGTATTGGAAATTGAAAAATTACAACTTGAAAACCATGGATTACCTTGATCCAGTAATAACTTGAGCTGTCCGTATCGTTGAGAACTAGGATCTTCGTAAATCTGAAAGACAAAAAAAAAAACGAAAAATGTACAAAAGGACGAGCAAAACAAAAATGCATACCGCAGCCGCATCATTCGGATGGAGAATATTTATCGCCGTATTCAACCGTTTCTTCCATGTGCGAAGTCTGAAAGATTGATAAAAATTTCCTCATCTTTTTGTCCGATTTTGACAAACAACAAAAAACAATTACCAGCATTCCCATGAAAGATTGTAAACTTGGGCCCGTCTGATAAGCTTGTGGACTAAGGGGTCTTTCGTGTAGATGATGGTGTTGCGGCGCGGTGGAACCCCACGATCGGCGCCGTAAGCCTGAAAAAAAGCGAAATTTTATTATTCATTTTGCATTTTTTACAAAAAAAATCAAAAAAACACAATTTTGATGGAAGAAAAACAATCAATCGGAAAATTTTTTTAGTGAAAATTAATTTTGAGCAGAAAATCAAGCCGAAAATCTCAATTTTCGATACAAAAGTATCTTTTTCCTCAAACAAAAAAAATATATCGATTTTCAGGTGAGAATAGTCATTTTGTAAACAAAAACTGCTATGAATGTCAATTTTCCGGTACGAAATGGCCATTTTTAAACAGAAAACGACCACGAATTTAATTATTGATAGAAAACCAGTCATTTTCGGGCGAAAAGGGTCAAAAATGGCAATTTTTCGGTAGGAAAAAGTAATTTTCGAGTAGCA